>VXAU01003956.1:399418-484312 GCA_013399695.1 Formicarius rufipectus | reverse complement strand
AGGAAGGAAGGAAGGAAGGAAGGAAGGAAGGAAGGAAGGAAGGAAGGAAGGCAAGACTGTCTGTGGCAGCAGAAAGTATTTCACCCTCTAGGGAATCAGTTGCTACCTTCGGATTAATACTCAAAGAACACAGAGATGGATATAACTATCCTGGAATTTTATATAAGTGACTGGCTATGTACAATTGCTTTCTAGTTGAGAAAAACAAACTTTTGTGTTAGTTGTACACAAGTAATTACAAACATGAAGAGACTTGGCCTCTGTTCTTTGAGAATATGAACAAAACACTGAAACTTGTAATAAGAATCAAGAGTGCAAAATACAACCTCCTGCTATATACCTCACTATTCTAATTTGGCTGCAACAGCAGTATGAAACCATGGTTGCTGCATGGCTGTTGGTTGCATGACTTGTTTGGCCAACAAAAGCATATGCAGCAAATCTAGTATGTGCCTTCCCTTCTCTTCTGGCTTCTGGTTAACAAGATAGTGTAGTATCTGCCTTGTCTCTCACTGCAGAGATCCAAGAGCAGAGAACTTGCCAGCATATTTGCATCTACATAAATCACTAAAAACAACTGTTGCTTTAGGTGCCACTCAAATGTTAAGCAATGTTATCAGCTCTCATGAGTTCATCAGAAGATTCCTAAAAATGTGAGCTATTATCTTCAATTAGATCTCCTGTTTGTGGGAGACTAAGTGGTTGGGGAAATGCTTCATGAGTGATTTTTGAGGATGTAAAGTGGGTTTATCCCAACTGACTTTTGCATCTAACTCTCCAAATGTCTGTTTCTGGTGAGATTTCTCTGTTCTTAGCAGAGAGTAAGGACTCTTTCAGAGAGTAAACTAGATGACAGAAGGAGCTAACAGTGAGTGACTAAGGTCCTGAAGTAGTTGCTTGTTGTCTGAAGTTAGTAAGAAGTGTGCAGAAAAGACCTACAATTTTGAACATTGCCAAGCACAATGTGGCAATGGTAAGTATCTGACAACAGGATTTTCTGTGTGGTGTAGGCAGATTCCTGTGAGTCTGCTCCATCTGAAACACCCAGAATCACAGTTTTCCCTACAAGGGGCACTGCTGGGAGAACTCCTTCAGCTGTTGCATTGGGTGTCAGAAGGGTTGGAGAGTAGCACTCCTTGCTCCAGGAGCACCCACACAGCTGGGAAGGGTGAGCTTCCCTGCACAGAGACTCCTGGAATGTGGTTGGGCTGTCCTAATGGAAACACTACTCCCAGAAGAACTGGACCCTCCACAGCTGCCTTGCCAGAACATCCTCTATATGATGAAATTGGGCATGGTCCCATCTGCTTGCTGAAGTGGGCACCATGAGAACAGCCTGACCCAGTAAGGTTGGCAGGCTCTCTCCTGAGATGTAAGCTAGAAGCCTCAGCAGAGAGGAATGGAAATTGTCCATCTCCAGGCATTGTCTAACCCAGGGAACAGGACTTCTCTGCAGTGTAGATGGGGGAGGAATCCTTCACTCAGTAGGACCAACATACTGAGAGCAACACAAAGCCATTGTCTATACTGCTAGTAACAGGTGACAGAAAAAGCTTTATAGCTTACACTTCCTTGCTGAAAATGCATGGAAAGTTTGTTCACTCTTCTGAGACCTTTCTAAGGGGCCACACAAGTGGCAAGTCGAATAAAGCCAGACACAGCCAGATCTGCTTTTCGCTTGGGCCTTCTGGATAAAAAAATATGTGATACATGAAAGAGCTCTTTGAAGTGACTGATGTTGATGCTGCAACGCATTTGGGTGAGCGCAGAGAATACCACGGCTGATGGTGTCAGGAGTGAGAGGGACTCTTCACATAGGGAGAAGCTAAGGATAACTGAGAGCTCTTTCCAATATATTATGTGTCTATATTTAAAGGACTGAGTAAATTTAGATTCTGATGAAAAAGGAGAAGGGTTCATGACACAGGGGTGAGGGTAGAACAGCCTCTCTTGCTTTGCAGTTGTTCTGTGCCCTGACTCATTGCACGGGTGTGTTGTCGAGCCCACCTTTCCCTGGGTGGCTGCTGCAAATTATTTTGATAGCAGGGTAGTTTTCTGACATTGGAAAATATTATCCACAGATGATGGCAGTGAGTGGATTTATTTTTAAGCAAAAGAAAATTTGTGATCTAGGGTCTCCGGAATAAAACACAGAAGTACCTACAGTAGGTGGTATTTTTACAGTAATTCAAAGAGCTGCCAAATGACCTTTCTTGTCTTGGTATTAAAACAATTCAATTTGTTTGAGATGGGGTTTTCCAGGTAGATTTACTGCAAGGTAAACAGACAGAATGGGAAAAAGATCATGATGAAAAACCAATTCATAATGAAAATAATTCCATAATGAAAAACCAAGAGAAAAACATCAATTTTTTGTCATGTCCAGAGCCACTGCAAAATTCACATCATAACAGAGACAAAGTTTGTGAGTTGGTGGAACTTTCATTGTGTTAGGGTATATTTTAAGCATTCGTTAGAAAACAAATATTTAGTGTTGCAGGCCAAAGGTATAACAAAGAACAAAATCCAGTGTGCCTGCTCCCATTAGGCCAAGAAGCATTCACATTACCACCCTGTCCCTGCTGAACACGTCTGGGTGTTGCTCTGCTCATTTTAGGACAAGCAGGTAAAGGAGACCAGAGGCACTTTCTTCTGGGAGAGCAAATGGTGCGAAGGATTGAAGCTGGGGTGACCTGGCAACATCCTGGCAAGGAAGCAGAATGGTGCTGGTGTACGAAGATGGAGCAAAAAAGCTGAAGAGTGAAGGAGTTACATGAGGTCATCTTTGAGACCCTTAATCCTGTCATCTTCCTACTGTAAAAAGGGAAAACTCAAAGGCACATAGCAAACTCGAAGATTAATCCAATCTGTTCAGCTGGAAGTTTTTCCCTGTTCATAAAGTCATGAATAGTTCTCAAATATTCCTGTGTGATTAAAAAGAGGAAATGCAAATATTTTATAAGCTTTGGGTTATAGGATTAGGCCTATAATAGTTTTACTTGGCTTTATAAGCCTGATCCTATCCCAGTGAACATGATGGGAGGTCAGTTATCAAGCCACGGGGGGCAAGATAAAGCTCTATATGAGTTGCTATTTTTTACTCTTAAAGTTAGTCTTATTGGGCCCAGCCCAACTTCAGCTGAAGTTAATGAAAAGACTCCTGCTGATTTTAATGGGAGTTGGATTGGCCCTATTGTCCTTTGTTGAGTAAAGTAATTTTAAAAGGTCAGAGGGTGAATTAAAAGAAAAAGAAATAACTACATCGATAAGCTTTATTCAACGTGCTCACCTTATAGAGAAGAAGTGTTGTCTTAGCTGGTGAGAGTAGTTCATACTAGTCCTTGCAGACTCTGCAAGGATAACAAAGTATAGTTTTACTCAAAAAAACAAGTGGAAATGAAATGTGCTGGGTTCCAATTTAAAGATTTCCCAGTGGCTTCTATCTGCTCAATTTACAAATAAAACAGACACCAAGGTTAGACCATAATCTCCATGAAAGCAACCTTGTGTGGGTGCAATTCCGCTGACTTTAATGGATTTCTTGATTCTTCAATGGATTTCTTCTTGATTGACATAGGAGGGAGAGCTAAAAAAGGATGTCATGTTTCTAATTGCTACAGCTACACTTCAACGTGGACTAGGGACATCTTGCTCTTCTTTCAGGGCAGTTGCACCTACATCTAAAGCAACTTGAGGAGTCAAAGTGACAGGGAAGAGAAAGAGGATTAGTTAATTAATCTGTTGACTGTTAAAATTCAGCACAGATGCATCTGATTTTCCAAATGCTGCCTTGGTTCTGAGCACTAAGGAGATAAAAAGGAAAGAAAAACATGTAGTTGTGCTCTGTCAACCTTCTGGGGTTTGACTTGCACTCTGGGTCCTCTCGAGCTCTAAAAAAGGCAGTACACAGGTTTTATTACTGTATTCAGCAGATAAAACTATCAAATGAAGAATTGCTGTTTTTACACAATACCTTTTCAGAGTCCAATAACATTGTAAATTATAGACCTGTCTCCATCAGAACAACTCTTATACACTAGCTGTCAGAAGATGCTCTTGGCAATCTGCTTCACAAAACTTTTCTTTTCCTGATCATGCACATCATCAGGATGTGTTTTAGGATCCAAGGGGCATAAAGCAAGCTGAATTTCTTGAGGAATGGCTGAAGGAGTTTGATTTCAATTTCTTTGCATTATCCTTGCTAAATATTTCATGTTGTGAAATTCAAATAGTCTTCTCTAATACAGGCAGTAGCAATAGGAAAATTAAAGTTGCACTCTATCCACACCTCACAGCCAAATTTACTGCCATTTTAAATATACAAAAAAAATCTCTACCAAGCTGAGATGAATCAGAGCCATCTTTCCAGCAGATGGTTAAAACTAAAGGGAGAGAAGGATGGCTTCATTGGGCTAATCCAAGAAAGGGAAAAGCCCTCTGAGCAGTTCCCTTTCCAGGCAGGTTAACAGTCCCCCTCTCAGCAGGTTCTGACCATCAATGAACTAACCCTTTCCTCCAAGTCCACCTCCCGCTGGGCAGGAATTCAATGCATGAGCAGAGGTCAGTGTTAATGCCATCCTGCTAAAGGCATACAGCTTTCATTCACAAAACAAACCACTTTAGTGGCTTCAGAGAGAAAAGGAAGTAATGCAGGAGGCAAAATGTACAAAGATTTTCTATTAAGCGAGAATCAGTTTACAGCATAATACCAGTTGCAAAAGGGTCAAATCAAGTATTGATATATCTTTAAAGCAGCTTCTTAAGTGAGAATCAATGAAAGATTATTTTGCCCAAGTCTCAGCTTAATGGCACACTTACACAAATAAGATGAGAAACTACAGCTGCAGTGAACACTTGTGCTGCCTGCTGCAGTTTACAGAACAAACATTTGGGATCTATCTGGCTAATCATGATATATTTTTCATGTGATCATCTGTTTATGCTTCTTTGGTTTATATTTCTTGGGACTGGGCTGCATGCCAAGGGGCTGGGGGCTGGAGTCAGAAAACACCCACCAGTCCCACGGGACCCTCACAAGACCCTCAGTCACAGCTGCTCCAGCCCCACATGGGAACAGGCCCCCCCACTCCTCCTGCCCATTCCTGAGGATGCAGTGTGCTTGGAGCTGCATGGTTTAACCCCTCCTTTTCTTACATCAGTCCCTCTTACACTGGAGCCACAGACTGGGCAGGTATATATAAGGACATCTGCATATGCTGTTTAGTGCACATTTTAACCAAAAAGCCACATGCTGCCCTGGGGTAGTTCAATTGGCCCAGTGATGGAGGCACACATTTCTACACTCATTTCCAAAAATATTTCTTTTTTTCTTATGTGGTTTGTGCCCACTAGCCCACCTGGCCAGTGACAGCATAAGGGACTTGCCATGGTTTGCCACTGAGCTGGGGATGCAGGGCACTGCTACCTTGTCCCCAGAGGCTCTGTACTGTAGTCTCTGTACCAGACCACCCTCTCTTTCCACATGTGATTCCCATGGCTGCTTTGCCAGGCAGAAGCCTTCATCTTTCAGCCGTGTGCATTCACAGAAGCTGTGCTTTCCACTGCAGCTCCTTGCCTTGTGCCTTCCCATCCACAGCTGCACAGCCAGCTTGCGCCCCAAGGTAAAGGGCTGATTTCTGCCCTCCCAGACCACAGCCAGGACCAGGCTGCCCCTGTCAGTGGCCAGCCTAGGTCAAGTCACCAGTAGTGCAGCTCACACCCAAGTGCAGCCCCCAAGGCCTCCATACACCAGACTCATTGGGTGCTCCTCTCCAAAGCACAGGCACAGCAGCAACACACTGCTACTTGACAGTCAAGATTGTCAAAGCTGAAGAAACAAAACCAGGGTGAAATCTGGGCTAAGCAGCTGTTAAGATGCAGGGAAAAGGCTGACTGCATGAGAGATCTCCTGCTTCTCTCCCATGGAGGGAGTACAGCTTTTCCAGAAAACATTGAAGCAGATGCACTTCTGGAGCCATTGCAAAATGCAGAGGTTAAAGGAAGGAACTGGAAAATAAGCCAGTGATGGCCTGTGCCTCCAGTTCATGGCTAAGGTAAATTTTAGAAGTGACAGTGCTGCTTGCGGGGCTTCCAGCTGTGATGCAGCAAAAATGGAGTCTTCTCGACGCCACAGCACCTGTCTGGCAGTGGCATCAAGTGGGAGGGTTTGGAGCAGCACTTTCAGACAGTTCTAGTTCTGGTAAAGGAGTAAGTTTCTTTCAATCTCTACCCAGGGTGGCTGGGAACAGTAAGGAGAAGGAAATGCAGAATGAACCTGGGAAAGGCCACAAACATAGAGCTCCAGAAACAGTGACCCATGCTGTACCTGATTACTCCTATGATGGTCGTGGAAGTTACCTACTTTCCTGATTACCAGGCAAATAAATAGTTTCATGTTGATTCTTTCTTCTCCATCAGTTGTCATGCATCAGCCCTGTAGAAGGCCACAGGTTTGCTGCACGAGCAGTGTGATGCCTGTGGTGGGATTGTGTCATGTGCCCCATCTCTGCCGGGCTGGGAGCTCATGGGGCTGCTGGTCCTCCCAAATGAAACTTCAGCTGGACCTTGCCCTTCACCACAACAGCAGCTGGAGACTCCGTGGGTCCCTCTGCACACACACACACTGTGCCTCTGGAGGTATGACATATAACAATGGGGGCTGTTAAGCCCTGCCTACTCTCCCAGCACTTTAGGATTTTGTGGGATGGATATCACCCTGGGCCCAGAAGCCTGTAAGCTGAAGTAGTTTCATCTACCCTGACTCCTGGCAGGATTTGAGCCATGGTGGAAAACAGCTCCTCCTAACATCCTACCACTGGGGAAAAGGCAGTTGAACTCCCAATACATAGTGGCCTGCTCATCTGGAGAGAAATGTGTCTATTCTTTTCAAATGCCTCAGAGTTGAAAACAGGTCCCACATGGCCCCACACAATAAAGGATGGGTGCCTGGGAGCCTGACTCACAGGGCTTTGCAATCTCTGTGGCTCCTGGCACAGCCTGAAAGAGCAACTCTGCACGCGGGACTGTCATGCAAAGCCAAAGGATGTTAAACCCCTGGCTGAAAAGGGTAAGTGAGTGTTTCTCTGTGCGGTCTCTACCTCCCTGAAGATGTTTACTTTGCTCCTTGTGCTTTCCCTCTATTTCCTTCCTCTCCACACTATTAATACGTTAAGCATAGACTAGCAATGAGACAGAAGAAACAAAAATGCAGTCTCAGCAGCAACGAAGCTGTTCTAGGAGGAAAAGATTAAGGTAGGATGGGAGACTGAGGGAAAGGAGCAGTGCATATATCTGGCTGGTGGGTCTCTAAAGGGAAGCTTAAGTGCAATGGCCTCTTCCTTCTTTACATCTCCGTGGCATAGCACTTCAGTCTGTGGGAATACCATGCAGATGCAGATCAACGCCATGACATCAATCCTTCTCAACCAACTGCCAGCAAAATTACTGGAACGTGTCCTTGCTACTGCACAGTGTGGCCAAAGAAGAAGACAAGGAGGCACAGCGAGGGGCACACTGGCTGTCAGAAGGAAGTCCCCCTCTTAGTCTGGGATGTCCCAGTTTATACACTTTTGTAAAGAAATTACTTTTCATCATGCTTAAAGTTGTTTACACAGTGTAAATACTCTTCCTTGCTGTTTGCTAGCATCACTGAGTGTTTCAGACAGAGTCTAGAGTCCTTTTGCCCGTGTTGAATGTGTTATGTCCCATGAAGTGGGAGGGGATCACTGAATGAGAATAGTCAGCTGCCAGAGAGGTTGGTGGTTGCTGCACTCACAATATTTCCTTTCATCAGTCATTTTTAGGTAAGCCAGGATGATCATTTCTCTCAAATCTTGATCTAAAAGTAAAAGCCCCAAACCGCTTAATATTCTGTGTGTTGAGGAAATTTCACATTCCTGCAGTAGGACATATGTCTACAGAAACTGTTTGTAGTATTTGAGACTCTCTGAAATACTTAAGTGGGTTTAAATTTTCTTTCTCTTTTTACAATAGCAACATGAGAAAGCACAAAGCCTCACATATCTGATGATTGCACAAGTGGGATTTTTTTCAGGGGGGTGGAAATAATTTCAGTCTGAGCTTTCTCCATTATTTTTATTTAACTCTACATTCCTCAGTTCAGCTCTACTTAAATGCAAAGTAGAAACAATGAAGAGGCCCTTGTGTGAGGAACAGCACTTGGAAGAGACAGTCCCTGGGAGACCACAGGTGCTGGTGGCCTCATTTTATAGGAGGGCAACTGATATCCACCAGTGTCTGGAAACACCAAATCTATTCACGTGAAAAATATATCTCATGTGAAATATGTGCTTTCATGGATCATCTAGTAAAGGTGAATGATTTTTGTATCATGTTGCACACTAGGAAATAAAAAGCAAACTGCACTGACAGGATGCACTGACAGAGCAGTTTCTAAGGCAGATTTTTATGTGTTTTCCAGAGTCCTTAATTCTCTTACTTCAGAGTCCCTCTCACTGCGGATTTATGACATGTTTCCTGCCTCCCTTCTCCTCATCTGTTCCCCCACATCTCTTACTTGAACTACTTTACAGTGACACATTGACGCATATCCCTGTGATGAAAGTGAGCACATAGCTCCAGACCCGACAGAGTGTGTTTCTCTGCAGCATGGTGACCTCGGACCAACCAGCACACACAGCCAGCAACTGAGTGCAAATGCAGAAGACAGGCAGAGGGACATATGCCTGGCAGGGAAAGGCCATGAACCAGGAGTCAGAAAAGCTTGGCCTGCATGAACCTGTCAAGATACTGCTCTATTACAACTCTCTGGATGCCCACTTGGGGCTGCTGGATGAGAAGTAAAACCCTTACTGCCATTAAGTCACAGCCCATGATGGCAGCAGTTTGATGGTCCCCTCTGGAATAGTTACGCTCTGATAGGTAACTTCCGATACTTGATATAGATGTACCCACCTTAAAAACCCAAAGGCATGCTACCACCCACCAGTGCTTTTACCAGCGACACACATCCTGCCCCCACAATCTCCCTCCTCACGCTTGCTGCAAGTCCAGGCAGCACCTGTTTGCTCAGCTTCAAGTAGCAGACAATCAAGGATAGCATTCAGAGCCAGGAGCCAAGGATCTCCCCTGTGTGGTCAAGCATGTCTGGGGACTAAAGCAAGAATGGTGAGTTAAAAGTTCCCTTCTCTCAGCATTACTGTCTGACTCACTCATATGGCTCATAACTGCTTCTGTGCCCTAGTTTTCTCCTAAATAAACGAGTCTACTTGTTCCTTGGGGTTTTAATTTTTTTCCTTTCCCTCCGTGCTTCTCCCCCATTTGTACAGATGCAGTTCAATGCCCCAAAGCACCCATATTTCCTACTGTTTTGAGATAAAATAATTTAAAACATGTTTTGAAGTCCTTTTTCTTCTCAATGCACTCCGTCTCATAGAGGTGTGGAATTCCAACACCGAGTCCAGACCACAAGTACACCAAATGCTGTAAGAGATCACTGCTCTCTCCCCACTGATGTTCATCCCTGTCCCCTGTCTAACCCATGGAGTCTTGTTCCTTTGGTCCTCACTAAGAAATGTTTATCCTAAGGCCAGCCTCCCACCTCTCTGCTTGGAGTGAAATGCTGAACTCCTTTGCAAATACAGTGTTTGTCACTACCCCTTCCCAGGACATCTGTTCCTGGGCAGCCTTTCCAATGGATGCCTTGAGCAGCAGTGATCATTCATCCTGCAGAAACAGCAGCACATGGCAACACATTGCCTTTGTCTTCTGCTGGGCAGAGGCTTTTGGAGGCTGTGCAATTTTAAGGGATTCAGCTGCTTCCTTCAGCTTCAGAGTCTGCACATAGTCTGGCTACATCATCACAGGGAAATTGCTTGTTCTGATCAATACAACCGTAAGTTAAATCTCAGCTGTTCTCTTTGTAAGTGTGTATGCCAATGCTACATAATGTTACAGCTATTAAGACCCTTTTTTATACCAGTAGAGTAAAAAACAGTATTCTCACCATAACACTTTAAAAATAATTATATGAAAATATATAGATCTGCCTTTTGATCTTCTAGTAAATGCCCTACAAGAAGGTGTCTCTAAGTTTTTCCAGTGTCTAAAGTTTTTCCAGTGTTAGCATGACTCCTAGAGCTTGCTATCTCCTGAGATTAGCAAAAGGACAGTTTTTAAAAATGGAAAACCATTACAAAAATTCAGATCTGTGAGGTCATGCTCTTACGCACCTTTGCAAAACATTACGCATTTGAATTAGTTCAAACATCTGTCACCTGGAATAAAAATATTAATTGATAGGGACCATTCAAAGCAAGGCTTGCACAGAGCTCACCAGCATCCCATAACATTCTGCATTACTGAATCCCTCAGAGAAACACAGTGTTGTACAGAAATGTTCCATCTCTTGCTTCCACTAAAACCTCCTGCCTGGAAATTTCACTGGGTCCCTCCAGTTCTTGTGTCACAAGAAAGAGAAAATCACTGTTCCCTACCTCTTTTCTTAATATCATCTTACAGTAACCTGGTCATCTGCCAGGATACTATGGACACAGGCAAGGAAGTGAGGTTTGGGAGGGAAACAGTTAAAATCTCACTTTGACAGCTGCATAAGTGGTAAGCACTCTGTTCACCTGGAAGTGTGAGAATGAAGCCCACTGTACACACAGAGGTGGGCATTTCTGCAACTTCTCAGTTTAGGCACGGTCCCTCCCAAAAGCACTGTTTGCCACCATTGCACCAGGCCTAATGGGCTTTGGAGTAGTTTTTTGGGGAAGGTTCCTTAACTGAAGTTAATCCTGACCTAGAAAACATTAGTCCATTTCAATACTATAGCTTTGCTCTCAGCTCATATCTGTATGAATCATGCTTGGAGTTCAGCACATTATAAAAACAGAAATGAGAGTGGGCCAACCTCTAATTTCAGAGAAGTGAAGTGTAACAGGCGTCCTATCACTGTATGTCACCAGCCTTCCAGCTCTTGCCTTTAAGTTCACAGGCACGCTGGTCATAGAGCCTCTCCTCTCCCAACCCAGGCTTTTTTTTTTTTTTTTGTTGGTTGGTTGGGGGGTTTTGGTTGGTTGGTTTGTTTGTTTGTTTGTTTTTACTTTAGTTTTGAGTATTCTGCAGCTGAGCTTCAGTCTTTGTTTTCTCTGGTCTTTTTCCATAGCTTACTTATGCTCCCAAAAGAGCAATGATAAGCCGACATTCAAAGGGACCTTAAAATCTGAGAGATTGACAGTCTGCTTGAAATCTCTTAAGTTCATGAAGGCAGGTGTCAAAAAGGCCTTTTTGGACAAAGGCCTCTTTGATGCTTCTTGGACAATTAAAGCTGGATACATACCTATTAAGTCCAAGGGACACATTTTTGAAGAGTTTTCTAATGTAGATGGCAGAACGTGTGAGAGGACAGCAGGAAAAGCTAAGTGTGGGGTCTCAGAGCACACAGAACTGCAAAGGGGTTTGCAGGGTATGGCACTCAGGCATGAGAAGTGATCTTTTTGCCACACGCAGCTGAGCTGTCTCAAACAAGTGTGCTCTGCAATATTGCTCATACAAATGGCATAGGGCTCCAGAAGCATGGAGGAACCGTTTCTGCAATATGCTGTCAACTGGTGAGAAATTTTGCAGGAAAGAAAGTGCACAGCAGGTCCCAGCTGCCCCAGGCTACAGGCATCAAACCTACAGGCAGCCTTGCAGACACTATATAATTGTCCACAGGTAGGGCAGACTGAATGACACCCTTTGAATCACAGAGTTTCATGTCTCTGGCAAATGGAAAAGCAGACATCGATAGATGATGAATATAGTGAGAATTGTATTCTAATTGGAAATAAGATGTATATTACCTTGTACTGGATCAAATAACACGAAGGATTAAAATGGCTGTGCTGAATAATTGAGATCCCAGTTGTATAATTTTTCCTATCATTTTAAAGTTATGCCCGAGAACCAGAAATATTCCACTAATAAAAAGGTTACTCATAAAAAGGAAAAATATCAAAGAGACATCAATGAATAGGAATATTAGAGAGAGAAGCAGAATTTTCCCACTCCCCACCCTTTTGTATGTGCTTTGCCTACTTTGTAGGCTTTGATTCTTTTATAAAATTATTTGATTCTTTTACAAACACAAAGAAATTCTTTACAAGCAGCTAAGTGTACTTGTGCAAACACATCAGATGCATGGTGATTCTGAAAATTTTCTTTACTTTTCCACCCCTGTGATGCTGCATGAATTTGTGGTGCTGTGCAATTAGTAAGAATTGACAAGACTTGATCAAAGTAACAACTACATCCAGTTGTAGACTGGGGATTCAAAGCAGGAATATTCATGGAGTTTAAGCTAACTCCACCTGAAAGATCACTTTCTAAATCTCAGCGTGAGTAAACAGATTCCTTCCTACTGGGACTGTTTGTCCCCTGTGCCACACAAAGTAAGGAGCTGCAACCACAGGCACATTCGAAGTCTCTGTGTCATATTACTAGTACCTTGAAATTCAGACTACAGCCTCTTTGAAAAGATAGTATTTTTCCAGAAATGTTTATTTTACATTTAGACCTGTTATTGTTATTTCTTCTCAGTGGTGTAGACGTCCAGTTGGAAGAGTTTTCTTTCCTCTGCATTGAGGCTGAAAATTCCTGGAAAGCCATGACAATATTCAGCATTCATGATTACACAGACAGACATATTTCATGAAAATTGCATGGGCTTTTAATACAGGATTATGAATGAGCTCTAATGTTGAAATTATATTAGACTGGATTTCAGAACATATTTAACATATTTCCATACAGCAACCTTGGGATGTCTTTTCAGTAACAGTGATTATTACGGGCAGGCTGTTTTTTATGAAAACATTAGTTCAAGGTGGACAAGGCTTCCTGAAAAATGTTGTACATCTTTATGGCTGATGTTTTAGTTGTTTTGAATTAACTTTTTTCACAGTCAGAATGAAACCTTTCACTATATAATTCTTCACGCGTGTCTTCAAACAAATCTGGAGACTTTGATGTGAATTTTTGAAACTGTAAATACAATCTCAGGCATGAAAACTATTTGTGAGCTGATGGTGAGCATTTTGTCACAAGTTATCTGTTATTCTCAAAATATAAATATTCTTAGCTCATGTCTGTCTTTTAAAAACAGTGGTTGCCTCATGCGATTTGAAGGCATCTCTAAGTACCATCCTGTGAACAATCCCAGGCTTACTCTTTCATAGACCTCCAACAGCTGACTGCCCAGCCCACGGACCTTGATAAGGACAAGCTGTTGTATTGAGTGGATTGGAGTTCAGCTTTCCTTTGTATAATGACAAACACATGGAAATTATGCATTGCTGAGGACAGCGTATGCCTTTGGAAGGCAGAAGTCAGTGACTCATCTTTATGATCTGCCTGTATGAGCAGTTACTCTACCTGTGTTCATGGCACTCATTCCCTGGAACAGTGGCTCAGCTCTGTCATTTTGCCCATTTATCCTTCCTTACAGAAAGCAGCAGAGTTCATATGCCTTTTTCCTGCTCTTAAAAGTAGTTAATTTGGATGTATCTACTAGATAAGGCTCAAGATAACTGAGTGCGCCTTTGGTGATTCATGCGGTTTTCTCCAGAGGTTGCTGGACTTGCTCTTCCATACTCACTGCAACTAAGAGCACATGGACTATTGCGGTACACTGATGGTGCCTGCTATTTGCCTCTCTTTCACACTGGTGTAAATCGGAAGTAATGCTACAGAAAACACTTAGGTTTTACCAGTGTGAGGCAGTGAAAGGCTTTCCTTCAGTCATTAGCAAGTTTGATAGCTCTCATTAGTCTAGTCACTGGAGAAAATAGATGTGTGTTTCCTACACTGGTGGCATAAACACTCCTGTCGCTTTTATACTGCTGGAAGAAATGTGTATTTTCAGGGCTAAAACAGTAATCCATTCAGTGAGCTTCTGAAACCAACCCTACTTTATTCATCTCTCTTAAATGGTCGAAACTGTGAAACTGGATGCCATAGGCTCTATACTCCTAACACCTAATAGAGATTCTTTTAAAGGATGTTTTGAAGACATTTGAAATAGGAAGCAATGTGCCCTGTTCTCACTGCTGTTGTGAAACTCTAGGTGAGTCCACACAGATGTGGATTTTTATTGCAGTTCAAAATTTCTGAACACTGCGTTGGTTAAGAATAGGCTGAATCATCTAAAATTTACTTTTACTTTTGCCTTCTAACTTGACCCACAGAATGTACCTACTAATTCAATGTCAACAGGAAATAATTGTCTTCACAGAGATAAAGTAGTTATCTATAGCAATTTTGGTTTGTGGTGTAAAAGCTGGGATGAAAAAAGTAATCCACATACAGAAAAGCACATACATTTTTAAACAGTATATATAAACTTATGCATGGCCACCCAGTGAGGGACGGAAATGCCTGGAGATACATGGTTTCTCCAGAGAGGAGTCAGTAAGTTCTAGATCATGCTTTTTCAGCCAAGCTGTCCACAGACATGAGAAATCCTGTACTCCTAGAAAAAGTGGGCTTGGCCAGTTAGCAAGGAGAAGAAAAGCTGTGCATCTCGCTCAGTCAGCCTCAGCCTTGCAATGCAATCCAGAAGGGAAGCAAAGCTGTATCTAAAAGTGACTCCATTTGTACTGATAGTAGGAACCTATCACACTGGTTTTTATTGCCACTCAGCATCAGCTTTTCAAAGAATAATTTCTTCTCTTTTTCCACTGAAGACTGAGAAGAAAATCTGACTTTCAGAAATCTCCATTGCCTGAATAGTTGACTCAGCTGCAAGATGAAATAAAATACCAAAAGGGAAGAAGAAAACCTTTCATCTCACTTGGCATCTGGGTGTAGGAAAAGTGCTGTTACACTATGACTAAAATGCTTTTAGATACAACCCACTACTGGGCACTGCCTCAGCCTTTCGAGAAATCACTTTCCACCATAAACACTGACTCTAGTCAACGCAAAATATTTAATCCTCTCATCTGAGGATCTCCCACATGCTTTGAGGTATCCAAGTTTATAAGTGAGAATATCAAATATTATTCCTGTTGTATGTACATCAGTCAGCTCTTGAACACTCTCCCTCTATGTCATGGTATCCATAATGACGAGTGAAGCTGCCCTTTGGCCAGGCTGCTGTCTGTTTAAAATGCCAGACTTGGGTGTTCCTAAAAGCAACCCCTGCTATGGATGTTTTTGTTTTTGAAAATAAATGATCTCTGGTGTTTTGTGACCCAAACAGCCCAAAGTGTTGATCTTGAAAAACACAAAAAAGGTTTATTTGGAAAGAAAAATCTGCAGTCTAACTTATTTGAGGCACTGCTTTCCTTCCTCAGCAGGATGCTGAAATGTCCAGGCTATGGTAGGAGCTGCTTTTATGCCACAGACATATCAGGAATGTATTTGCCTTCTAATGATATATTAGGCAATGGTTTTGAGTTGGCAGGCTACTAAAAGCCCTAGCCAAACAAAGATAAAATTGTAATTTATCAACACAGAATACTGAATTCATGGTCACTGGTGACTGCTGGGACTGATGGTAGCCAGCAAAGCTGAAGTTCACAACATAAAGACAACAAATTCCAAATACAGTTTAGATTTTTCACAGCTTTGGGAAAAAAAAACCAAACCGAAACACACACACACACAAAACCAAAAACAAAACAAAACAAAACAAAACAACAACAAAAAACCCCAAAAACAAAACAAACAAACAAACAAACCAAACCAACAAAACCTATTTGGATTTTTTTTCTTATAAAATTCTTCAAACTAGGAATGAGATAAAATGATCATCGTTCTCAAAATCGTGTACAACAGGGCTCAAACAAAGGTTCAGGAAAATACTGTGATTGCAACTACCTTCTGCAACATGTAGAGATGCATGCAGAGAGGCAGCAGTACTGGCTCACTGAGGAGTCAGCAGTACTGAGCTTCAGCTGGTACAGACTTCTCTTTTTAAAATCTAGTCCATGATCTTTAGGACTTATATTCTCTGTACTAGTAGGTATTTGGAGAAGTAGGATTTTCCAAAGGCATCCTGTTCCTGTCATAGATTCTGAGGATTCTTGAAAAGATTTTATCTCAAGTATGTTGAAGAATCTTTCTCAGTAGTCCTTTTCACCCTCTCAGATTTATAGGAGCTTTTTTTCACTAAAGTCAATGGTGTAATACAGATATCAGAAGGAAGTTAATAATTAGGAACTATTTTTACAGGGTTTCACATGACTGTTATTTTAATTGTCCTGAGTTAAATGTGATCTTACAAGGTCATGATGGAAATCCATGCTGTTTAAGGTAAACCAGAGGTGTAAACAGCAAAATGCAAATTCCTTTTTCCCCTTCCCCCCCTCCATCTACCCTTCCATCTTCTGATTATTCTCTAGATGGAAACCAACTGTTCTTACAGCAAGGAATTCAATCTCCTTATCAGCTGCAGCATCACTGAGGGACACCATCAGAGTGATGTCTGTGAATCGGTACCAGCACCAACTAATTTCACATAAAAACACTGAACAGCTAAGAAATCAGCAGAGATACTTGCTTTTACAGTCCAAGGGCAAATGTGAAGTGGTGCTCTGGAGGTGAAAGGATCTCCATACCACTACAGTCCTTCCAAATTTCCTAGTCCCAGGGGTGTAATTTCAGGAGAAGAAAAAGCTGTTTCAGATCACACCAGATATTTTCTGCACTATCCAGCAGTTATACCTGAGGATGTTCTCCAGATGTTCATGTTTGTATGAAACATACAACAATGAAGTTGTAAACTGGAGAAGACAATAACTGGGATGCAATAATAAGGACTTCAGGATGGCCTGGAAAAATATGAGCATCAACTAGCCCACACAAAAAATCAACTTGTTCATTTTAACAGGCCAACAAAGATGTATTTCGTTTGCTTTTTCAAAGAATTACTTTTCCCAGAAAGTAGGCACACACAATTTGTTACGGCTCTTACGTTGCCAGTAGGTGACTGCATTTTGGGGAACAGATCTTTCTTTCACTTGGGCATACAAGATGTGAGATGTACAATGTACAAGACAAGATGAAGCCACAGTTCAGACTTCATCTTTTTTTCTACAGTGAAAATAATAATATACCATAGTCTGCAATGCCAGCTACTGAAAAACAAAAGCGGAGAAAACCCTTGCAGCAACTGAAAATGGAGGGTATGGGAATGGATCTATGGCACTAGGGCAGTAAAAATTCCTAGCTAAAAGAAACTAGAATGCAGGTAATCATGTATACTAAAACTATGAAGAGCAGCAACTGAGAATGTAGTAAGACATCTGCAGGGTAAAATGTCTTCAGTGTTTGCAAGCTGATTAACAAGAGGTGAGTAAAACAGAGTTTGAAACTGGAAGCCTGTTCTCTTTTCTTTTCTGGAACTGTTTCTTTTCTCTGCTGGCCTATGTTTGCTATACCAAAGGTCTGAGAAGACTGGCTGTAAATCCTAGGAGATCCTGAGGAAGGTTTCTGAGTGCACTTTCCCTGCTTGATTTGAGCTGCTGAAGTGTGTTCCTGTCCCAAAAACATGTGGACATAACTGAGACCTTTTTGCTTAGTGCACTTAATACTACACTGGTGGGCTGTGTATAAGGATTTCAGGCCATCACATGCTCTGAAACACTGCCCTGAGTTTGACTATTTCAGTGATTTCATCAGGGCATGTTATTATCTCACTTTTTTTTGTGTGTGTGTGTGTGTGTGTGTGTGTGTGTGTGTGTGTGTGTGACTGTAAAAGCAACACAGTTATTGTCTGCTGTCATGGCTTTGATGTGAAAAGCCTAGTCAGGCCCTGTGATGTATGACTCCTCTTTATAACAAAGCAGGGACAAGCCAGATCGGAATGCAGGTCTTCACATACACAGGATTAAACATTTTTGCAGGTTTATTGTAGGACCTGTAGGTGGCCTCATTTTAATAGTCAATAAAACAACACCTATTAGTTTAGTTTGCCAAGCTAAGCAACAATTTTTCTTACTCTAGTAAACTTGGAAGCTGACAAATTTGCCTCTGGTGCCATTGAATACTCTGCCATTTTTTTCTGTAAACAAGAGGGTATAGAACACATTGCTTGTAATGGAGAAAGTGCTGACATCTGTTTTGTTTTCGTCCTCAAATTCCTTTAAGGATAGGAAGAGAGGGAATGATTTTGAAACTCTGACTTAGGACAGGAAAAGTAGTAGGTATTGTGTATTTCACATCCACTCCCAAACCATGGGCGAAGGACAAGAGAACAGCAGGCCATGCAGTGGCATTAACTGTAGACATTTTGTAACATACTAAACAATACCAAAAAAATTAATATGCACCCAAAATACTGTTAGAGAGGTCTAACCTCATGACTTAAGAAACTTAGTTGGGTATATGGACTGCAAAATAAGGCTAACTGAATTAAGACTGAGACCACTCAATTGAGTACTGACATCTACATCCACACTTGACACCCACATTTGTCACAATTCGTTCTTTACAGTCATCCCAACAAAAACACTGACTTACGATGCTGTCTTACTCACATGCTGTAGTCACTGTAATAAGGCCCCAGCAATAACCACTTCATATATATACTGAGTTTTTCTTAGGGTATGAGACCTGATACAGCCTGTGAAAAAGGCTTACAGTTAAGGTGCCTTTAATATATGAAAGCTGTAACAAGAAGAGAATCTCAAAGCAGTTGGTTAATTGACCTCATATTGCTCATCCTGCCACCACTGCCTCTCCCACCCCAGGGCTGGGGCACTCTGATGAAGAGCAGGAATAGCAGGGAGAGTGTCTCCTAATAGAAATTACCCTGGTTTTAAAGCAGTGGGGTGTACATATGTGTTAGGAATAACTACATGTCATGCACTGCAAAAGGCAGCCTGCCTTGAGCTGGACTGGAGCAAAGAGTCACTGCCCTGGTTCGCTGCCCCAGCAGCACCAGCAAGAGGACTGCATGCCTCTGAAGATCTGCCTTAGCACAGCACCTCTGGGTGCTGGGAGCCAGGTTATGCTGGGAGCACAGGGCAAAACCACCATGGAGCATCTAGCCCTGCATCTCTGTTTGGTGGGTACAAAATAGTACCTCATTTCAGAAATAACAAATTATTACAGTTCTGAGAGGGAACTACAGTGGATGGATGGGACACAGAAGGCCACAAGGGATTAATTTCTTAACTAACTGGGATCATAGTAAACTTGTGAAAAATGTTTGTAGTATGTCATCTGGATACTTGGCAATGTTTGAGAAGAATTAGCAAGGGAATTAATTTTGATGCACCTCTCTGGTTCCCACAGACACAATCACGGAAGCTGGTTTAAAAACAGTCTGGAACTTCTGCCCCTCCCCTGCACCTATCTTCTAAATTTCACTGCAGGGCTGATGTACTGAGTAGCATTAACCTTTTGCCTGTGCAATCGAAACCTGCATCCTTGAAGATTAAACTCTGGCAAAAACCAACTTTCCAGCTAAATTTCTCCACTTCAAACTGAGCCTGGGCACTGTAGGGCCTGCCTGCAACTCACCACATCCTACACTGCATCTTTTGGAAGTGGCTAAAACTGCTGCTAAGTTAAAATGTTGCACCTTTCTCTAAGCATTTCTCCTCTTTGGGGCCTGGGTGCTTGTGATATTCTCTTGAAAGCTGTTAGGGGCTAGGACATCTGGTACCCTGCAGTGCTAAAGCCCTGCCAGAAAACTGCTAAAGGTAAGGTGTTTGATGTATAATATTCACAGTAAGTTAGGGGAGAGGAGTTCCCTAAGACATGCTGCAGCTAGGGGTGCAAGAACCTGACACAAAATCAGATAAACGAGGAAGCAGAACAGAATTATTTATAAAGAAATTTATTTTATATTTGTGTACAACAAATATAGGAAAACAAATTTAATTTGAAAAATGTATATTTGATTTCTTAAAAGTATTGAACCCTCTTAAGGACAGGTTTTATTTATTAAAAAGGTACAGAAGCCTAAAATTATACTTGAATAATATATTTGTGTACATATATATATATATAAAACATGTGCAATTTTATATATATATAGTATATATAAATAACATGTGTGACATGATTTTTAAGATACATTATTTAAACATCTGAGTAAAATAGAGATATCAGAAAATATAGTTTGCTATTTCTACAGAGTTTGCAGTTTTTATAAGGATCTAGACAGTGCAAAATTGAAACATACAGAAATATTCTATTATTCTATACATTATGCTCAGCTCCCAAGTTTCCTCTGTTGTGATCATCACCAGACTGAACCAAATTTGGAGGGTTCAATACTAGCCCTTACTAGCATCTTCTAAGAGCAATAAAAGGAAATCTCTTACCTTGCACTGTGCTGTGGTATAGCTTGTGCATGAGAACAATGCGTTTCCTATACTACATGATCTAACTCCCAGAGATCACATACACCTCACCATATTGACTCATTTCATTGCATTCCATATCCTGCAAAAATAAATCTCCTGTAGGACAGCATACATTACTGTGTTCTGAAGTTTAAGTAATATATTTCTTTAACATAAGGCAGGAATATACTGAAATTTGGTAACACTTAAACAGCAATCTGTTTATGTACCATATTTTTATAGATGATGCTTTTTCTATGTTTATGTCAGAAAACGTGGTAAAGAAAAACTGCTTTCCTTTAAATAAAAGCAAAGAATAAAAGCAGCCCTCGCTGAAGAAATTGCTAAAAACCAATGAGACTAGAAGAAACCTGACCCCCTTGAAACACCAAAGGTCAATCTGCACTACCTTTCTTGCAGCCAAGGAGCAATTCCTTGCGTGACATCTGGGGGAATACTCATATGAGTAGGTGCTTGCTACAGCAGAGGCCAAGTGTTTTAGCTATAAATATTTATCATCCTTATTTGCATCCATTTAATGTTGAGGTACTGTATTTTTTTTCATGTCTCTATTACTTTGCTAAAAAAAAAGGCAATTCTGACCATTCCATATGCTTTCACAGTAGCTATATTTTAACTGAAGAATGTTTGAACTTCAGATAATATGTTTATTACCACTGACAAAAAAACTCTCAATCCTGCTTCCATAAAAATCAGTGGTTGCTTTGTTCCTACTGGAAATAAAATTGGATCCAAACATGTTAGTCAGAAAGTTTGCTAATATAAGTAAATACCATATTCATTGTCTCTCAGTGTTTAAAGGCAAAGTGGCATTAGCAAATATTGTATAGCATAACTTAAAGAACAGTATTATGCACAATTTTAGACAAATTGTTATTCGACAAAATCTAAAAGCAGCTGTGAAAAACATCTTAAGGGACAGCAAACTTTTCTACATGAAAATTTCTGGAGCTCTGGACAGGCTTTTTTCAATTTCATTTCTTACACCAACCCCATCCCTCATGTCCTAAACCACAACTGCACAAATTAAAGGTTGGGGTCTTGTAGGCAGTATGCATCCTGACCAGCTCATCTTTTAAACTGCATACTTAGGAGGGTTTCCCTCTTTCTACTGAAACTGCTAAACTCTCTTCTAGCATTCAGCTTCTGAATCCTTGTAGCAACTGACAAGATAAAGACCCTAGTGCCATCCCACATCTACTTCACTTTGCAGGTTTATCTTTGCACTTGTCCATATAATTACCCCCTGCAGATTTCAACTTTAAGTCAGATCTGCTTTACACGTGTTGAACAGGCCTCACAAACAGACAAAGCCTCATTAGATGCCCGCAAAAGTGAGTCTTCTTAGTTAAAACCTTGATTTAAATACCAAAGGGGAAACAGAGATGTTGAGACGGTGTTTACATCCTTTCAACCACACCCTTGAAATTTTGGCAGTAAATTAGCCAAAGGATGGTCTTAACATCTCATTCACCTCTCTCAGTTGGGAAGGAACAGCCGTAAGTACAAGTTTTTGCAGGGTGTGGCTGATGCTGGGAGATGGCTGAATACACATGACCAAAGACTGCATGCCTCACAAGTCAGAACAAAGCAGAGATGTGCTAGAAATTCAGGATTTTCTTATGCCCAGAAGTTTCCTTTAGACTGGAGATAAACACAAGTCCCACCTCCCACACAAAAAGAAATAGTGCTCAAATCCAGATGAACACAGCATTAAGAAGAAACTAATAACTAACCATGTCAAAGCTTCTCCATTTAAAGATTCCCCAAAGAAATCTCAAAGAAAGCAAAGGAAAAGAAAACCTGTGGACTCAATCAACACATTTTTCAATCCAATTATATAGTAAACGAACTGGCAGGCAAGGCCTCAGTTCTGAAAAAGTGAAGAAGGAGGATGGTGCAAAATGCTTTCATATATTTGAACATTCTCAGGACATAAGAGAGCAGGCAACTTAGAAAACATTCCTTTTAAGCTGTGTGGGATCAGCGCAGTTTTCTGCAGGCTTTGCTTCATCCTACAGCTCAGCTTTGCCTGTTGGGGCAGGACTGGCATTACTGTTGCCTTCTCCGGCGTTGCTCTTGTCTGCTGGCTTGAAAGATAATGAAGCAGAGTTTGTGCAGTACCTTTTGCCAGTTGGGCGAGGTCCATCATCAAAAATATGCCCCAGGTGAGCACCACACTGAAACGAAATACAACAGAGTATCACTGTGTCGCTGTGCAGCTCGATGCTCGATCACTGTGGTGTTAAGCAAAGACCAACAGCCCCTTCCAAGGACACACATTGCCTACATCACCCTTTCAAGTGGGATTTACAACCTACTTTTGTCTGCAAGAGTGATCCAGGAAGACCACCTGCAGTACCACAGGCTCTTAAGACTCCAAGCCCAAATTTCCTGGGTGTTTCCCACCATGTTGCTGTGTATGCTTGGTGGGACCACTATCTCTGAGGAGCTGCCTGTCTCTGGAAAGATTTCATGGCAGGAACTCCGTTTAAAAAAGGGTGGTGAGGGCAGCACTGCTTCACTGTTTCACTTACTGATGTAAGAATATCTCTGTAAGAAAGGAACAGACCGAGCTCTGGGCTCTACTCAGCCTGCAGCCATCTGCAATACCCTTGGTGAAAAAAACCCCAAAACATTAAATCCCTTGGTGATCCTGGTGAGGACCTAAACCAGTGAAGATATTCTTTGGAGTGTGTCCTCACAGTCTTTTTTTATTTTTCTTTCTACAGCCTGACATTCTTCTGCACACACGGTCCTTCTGGTTGTTCCACTTCTCCTTGTCCCTGGAGGGGATGGAGTCCATCCTACTCATCTCTAATAATTTCTGTAGTATATAGGAGATAGGGACAGATGACTGAAAAAGATCTGTAGCAAAGATATGTAATATATTTCTAAATGAATGATCTTTAGTTGGGAGTAATTATAAATTATTAATTTTGCTTTTTGTAAGAAATATGAAACTGCAAAGGGTCTGTTGACACCTTTGCTCCGAATGAATAGGACCCAGATACTTGCACAGGTACTCAAGGTGAACACTACTGTCTGTAAAAAAAGTAACAGTCTTTTGCTTTACAGAAGAGTACAATATTTTGAAGAAGCTAATCCCACTGAACCTTACTCAAAAATTAAGATTACTATCATTGTACATTATGGCTGCCAACTTATCTGGGTAATAATAACTTCTTGTAATTAGTCACTTAAATTCCACAAGTTCATTTTTACAGTGTGCCACAAGAAATAAAAAAATAAATCCTTGCACTGGAGAAATATTTATCTTGAACAGGAAAGTCATGCTGCTTTACCAAAGAGCCTCAACCTTTCAACTCAATAGCTGATCTCAGTGAGAGCTGGAATGATGTAATTGAGATCACAGAGTTGTTCATGGGCTCACAGTCAGACTGCAAAACTTAAAGTCTGCAAATTATTCTTAACATTTAATTAATCCATAGTATTCCAAATACATAGAGGCAATAGTGATTATTCCAAACTGTGAATGAATTAGTGACAGCAAATCTCAATCCTGCAGTTAATGTGTTGTTAATGTTCTCCTGCTGTTATGGCCTTTAATTCACCAAAGCAGCAGGAAGGGTGTCTGTAGAAGCAGGTAAAGTCTTGCCTTCAGGTTAAACTCCCTCAACAGACTGAAAGACTGGGGAAGGCTCTCACACCAGCCAGGTGGGACAGAAACTCTTCTTGTTTAAAGACAGCTGAAACAATAATCTTCACTGACTCCAGGAACAAGGCAGGTAGATATGTCAAGCTTCAGTGCTCCCCCTTTGGTCCCACCCATACAGACACATCCCAGGGCAAGCTCTCTGCTCCTGGAGAAGAGTTGTTGAGACAGCCATGGCAATTCAGCAAAGACCCCAATAACAACTGACGGATTCTAGCCCATGGTAGCAGCAGGATGATCTCTCAGAGGCAATGGAAAATGGCATGCATGACTGGGTTAAGCAGCAGCTACTCAGCTTTGTAAGGAAGGAAGATAAAACATGAAAAATAAGGAAAAGGCAAAGGAAAGCTGAATGGGACCTAGAGACAACAAAGCTTCGAGTCTTGCTCCTGAACGACTGCTGTCCTGCTACCCTGTCTTCCTTTCTCCACTGTTTAGGTTTTTTTTTTTCCTTGTTTTTTGTTGTTTGTTTGTTTTGGGGGGTTTGTATGTATTTTTGGTTTTGGTTTTTTTGTTTGGTTGGGTTTTTTGTTTGTTTTGGTTTTTTGGTTGGTTGGTTGTTTTTTTTGTTTATTTGGGTTTGTTTGGGTGTTTTTTATTTTCCTTTATATTGAAGGCCTTTTTAGGCAGTTTGGGCTGAAAATTTGAGCTGTTTCTCAGAATGGGGTATCTAACAATGAGGCATTTCCCCTGACTTAAAGCTTTGCCATTCCTTGGGGAAAAAAAAAATTAAAAATTAAATGTCCCAGAGAGAGTACTTTTCTGAATGCTCAGCATCCTAATTATATCATCTCATCTCAACTAAGAATGCTTCAAAACCTTCTGGCTTGAAGTGTTAAACAGATCTTTTCCAGACTAACATTTAACAAAAGATAAATCATTCCCTCTCTACTGGACAGAAACAGAACAAGAGAAACTGTAGAGAGAAACGGTCTGTAGGAGTAATATACTCACATGCAGGCTATAAAGACAATCTATCAAAAACGTTTTCCTCACAAAACCTAAGAAGCTGTGTGAGAGTCTGAGGTAGTCTCATTACACCTTCTTGTGATGGCAGAATCACACCAGGATTGGATTACTGCAAAATTTGTTACCTTTTAAGATTACCCCTAACCAAGAATTTATGTGGTGATTCTCTGTGTAGAGGACTCTATAACTCATCTGCCCTAAACAGAAATGTAATCCAATCCTCTGTATCATAGTATAAGAAACCTGGTCCTCAGCTGAGAGCACAAAAGATGAATTGACTTCACTGTCCTCCCCACACATAATAGGTGCTGATGATTTTTCTAGGACATATATACATATGCCTGTAAAGCCTCTGAAAAAGAAACAATCGTCAGTTGCGGTCTTGCATATAAATATATTGCCCAGAATGGCACTCGAATGGGGAAATTGGTTAAAGCATTTGAAGTATGTGCTTGGGAGCTGGAAAGCGGAATCACAGCTAACTGTCAGGATGCTTGGATCTCCCAAGACTCCTGGTTCTAATATACTGCCAGGAGACATGGATAGCAGCTTGCAGTCAGCTGCTGTAGTTGAGTCAAAGCTATTGGTGTACAGGCACTACTGCTGTGACTGAAATTTTATTGATTTGTACAGGCACAAATAGTAGCTAGGGAGACTACAAGAGGAAGGGACTCTTGAACAAGAAAAAGGAAAACAGAGAGATGCAACCAGTTTCACAGCATTCCTCAAATATATTTGCATTAACTTCTACCTGCTACTAATCACTGACTTTTTAAATACACTCAAGGGGATGTGTTTCCAAAAAACTGTTAAAGTGATTTCTACAATAATCCCATCGATGTATTTGGTTAATATTATGATGATTTTCCCCCAGTGTTTGCTTTTTATAATGGAGAACATTAAAAGAGAATTTTTTTATTCTCTCAGAGAGATGGAAGGACTTCTACAGAAAAATCAACTACATTTTCTTCATTAATAAGGTTTTAGTTGTGGGAGAGGATATTTCCCCTCACTTCTACAAAGGCCTGCCACATCAATCCCACTGCTTTTCAGGTTGCAGCAAAACTGCATTTCTTTTGCAGCTGCATGTGTGATTCACACTCTTAGGGCTTCAAGGAGGGGAGAAAATGTTTTGTTTGGGTTTTGTTTTGTTTTGTTTTTTAATAGATACACAATGCAGCAGTATTAACTTTGATGAACACTATTTGCAAAGATGCTCACTACTCCTCAAGCTATTTTCCTGTGTTATTTGATCACCTGTGGGGGTTATTTCCCTGGGAAGCTGCAATAGCCGGTAGGAAGTTGCTATTGGATTATACAGCAACCTTAGTTGTACTTTTTCCTTCAAATTCAGGTTTTGGTTTTGCTTTGATTTTATGGTGCCTGCATGTGACTGCTGCTAATACTGCTGGTCTCAGGTTCTTCTAACACTATTTTGTTTGGCATCTGGTAAATGACATTCCTTGGCCTGACCACAGGCTGCCCTGGGCTTCTCCAGGAGCTCTGGCCATCTCTTGAAGTGTGTCAACAGATACAGGCTCAGTAGGTTGGCAGTAAGCTGATTTTAGTACTATTCAGGCCTACTAAGCAGAGCTAAACAGACTGGATGACATTTTTTATTACTGTAGTAACCTCTAGTGAAGCACAAGTCCTCAATCTGTAGTCCCATTGCTACCTTGCTAGGGAATTTAGGGAAATGTATGTTACCATAAGATGTTGAATGGATCTTCTAAAGTATATAATCAATCTAAAAACTGCAGAATTATGTAGTACACATGACATACTAGCAGACACGCTAATTTCAACCATTACCATATTGGGCCAAACACTCTCTGCAAACTGAAGGTATTGGATACTCTTGAGAAGTTTCTTAACTGACTCCGAGCATTATATATAAGGACTAACGAGTAAGGATGCATATTGTCAGGGATGAAATCAGTCACTTCTTCAACAACACTGTCTAGAAGGAGAATAGAAAGTTATCACTGCCCAAATGAAGCTGCTGGTTCTCTCGGGAGCAGTTTGAGCATGTGGGGCTAGAGGACTGCAAGCTGCTGGGTACATCTGCTGAACACCAATGAAGCAGCTTCTCCCTGTGCTCATAATGATCCTGCCATCCCCTTCACAGAAAGGAGGGCAGCAGAACAGGATGAGAAAAAGCAGAACAAGACAGATAACGGAAAATTTGGGCATGTTTTGAAAGACTACTGACTTCACTATTACGGCAGATGGGACTATTTGAAGCAGCCATTAGGACTGTGCTGGGAATGAGTGTTGGGAACGAGTTAGCATGGCTGCACAATAATGCAGAGTGATGGAATCAGCACAGAGACAGTCGCTCCACTGCTTTCAACTTCTCTCAACTTACTCACGTGTGGCGTCTGCCGATCAGGCTCAGGCTCAGGAACTCCTTTGAAGGGACTCTCTTCAGGAAGACTATTTTTGTAAACTCAGCACTGAGTCCAACCATTTACATCTGCTCTGTTAAATCTCACATGAGACAACAACGTGCATTCCAATGAACCCTTTGTGCCTTCAGCTCGTTCCATCCAGCTGTTACACCTACAACCCACTGTGCTCTCTCACAATGATTACTATTTAATAGAACTGAAAGGTTTGCAAATCTCAAGGAAAGTACAGCATGCTGTAATGGTTTTTGCAGCCTTTGCCATTGGAATGGTCTGTGTGTGCTATAAACTAACCTGACTGCAGGATATTTCAATCCGATGCATCCCATAGGAGAAATCATCATTGAAATTAATTGCATCGGGACTGATCACATCATAAAAGGAAGGCCAACCTGGAAAAGATGAACAAGATAGGTAAATAAAGAGGGTGTCTTTGTGGCAGATAGCATTGCAAAAAGTAGGACAGTAACAATTTGAAAAATGTTTATCTCGCTCCACAGCCTGGAAATATATGAAATGGAGACTTTTAAACTCTAAATCACTTAGCTACTGTGGAAAACTTTCCCCCTAAATACAAAGGTGTTTACAGGAAAGGACTAAGCTGCCACTAGGTGCCCATCTTCCATATCCACAGGGATTCCTGCATTCCACCAGAAGCAGAGGAGCAGTTTAGCTAAGGGACAAAGGTGATGGCTCAGGTAAACCAGATTCAGTCTCACCATCAGTTTAAAAAAATTACAAATTCCACCTTGAAGATAAACAGTGAGAGTTTATAGAACACAGGTGCTTTTGCTTTTGCAGTCTAAAGGTACTTTTAAAATGAGTTGGGAAATTGCAATTTAGAGCCCCCAAACCTTTGCCTTCATCAAGGAAAAGTCAGGAGGATGTGCTCAGACACTGACCCATCACACATTAGAGGCAGTGAGATGACTACTATCGTGTCTCATTTTAAAACAGCAATGAGTACTTCAGATCAGACATGGACAAGTGGAATCATAATTATGCCTATATTAGACACTAGTGGATGGTCTGCATCTGGTCTCCATCCAGCATAAAACAATTGCCCTTACTAATGCACATGTTCAATACAGCTGCTACCTGAGCACTGAGCTGCATGACCTGAGACCAGATAATGAAGAGGTGTGTACCTAACCTACCAGCAATGGCCACTTACCTTAATTATGACCTTTCTCTCTCTAACCATTTCATGCTAAGTCTACCCCTCTCCACAACACAAGTGAAAAACAACACAGGTCTATTCATTGAGCCAGTAGACATCCATTACACAGCTGTAACTTTTTAGCCACCCCTCAAAAACCATCATCATGCTCTGTTTCCTGAAGCAGGGTTCTCACATAAGAATGTGACATGCTTTAAGGTCATGTCAACATCTACCAGTGCCCATCTGAAATCTCACCAGCTACCTGTTCTTCCCATTCAGTCTCCTCCCAAATGTAACATGCACAGGCAGCTCTTGCTCTCTCTATATATTACACATATGCCTAAGAACACAGAACTTTGTTGTTTTTTCTTCTAATATATGTTAAGCTTTTGATACTAATGATTTCATAAGATGACTTGCAATAAGCTATTAAGAAATTCAGCAGAAGCTTCCCAAAGAAAAGTGAGTGGAAGTTCCTATACAGTAAAAGGAGACATGGATATTATCATTTTCTGAATGTGGGTAAAGAAAATGTGTAAATTGGAAAAAAATTAATGTCTTCAGTTGTATCTTAAATTATTAAATATAGAAGAACATTTATTTAACAAGCATAATTTTTTACCCAAAGAAATGTTCAGAAATGTATTTCTCTTCCTTTTGGGAACACGCATATAGAAGCATTCCTAATCTACCTGAAGACATCACAAACCCCAAATCCTATGCTCCCAAGGTGCCTACTACTATCACAAGTGTTTCCTTCTCAGAACTCACTTTAAAAATAAGTAGAGTCATCCCTGGTTCAAGCATTACAAATGGAAGAGTTACAGACAGCAGACAGACTGCGAAGCAAGAACCCTGAACAAGGAAAACATCCCACAAAACAATGCAGCAATGACAACCTAAAAAAACTAATTTATAAATTCTTCCTCTCATGCAAAATATTGCTGCCAAACAACTACCTTCAAAAACAGAAAAGGAGTAAACATATGACAAGTTTTGTAAAAGGGGTTATCCTGTTGACAGAAAAATTAATGTTTCCTAATTGGTGGCTCCTTTCCAACACCATTCATCATCTTCCTAGCTAAGCCTCTTCCTAACAAAAATTGAGGCCTTACATAAACCCTGTTAGAATATTTTTAATGAAGCCTTTTTAGTTTTTTTTAAATTTAATAATTTTGCAAGACAGACATACCAGTTTGCCCTTGTGTGATGGCAGAGGAGTTCCAAAAAGGAAGCTGTTTGAAGCAACTAACTATCTGATCATATGAAAGCCTTTGGAGGAGGCACACTTCAGGGCTGCAGAAATTCTCAAAGACAACCCTGCCTCCTCCATAACAGCAATAAGGGGGAAGCTTCAAAGATTGCTGCAAAGAGATTGAAGCAATCTGTGTCTTGCTGAAAAACATTTTCTTGTAAGAAGGGTTTGGAGGAGATGTGCTTATGTCAGCTTCAGCATTAAGAAAGATCACCCATTCTTCTTTCTCCGGACTTCTCCTTTTGGTCTTCCGATTCACCACAGAAAAACTGTTTGTTTTAGATGCACTCCATGCACTTTTAAAAACTGAAGTAATCTGAAACCTACATAAATAGGCAAGCTTCTCCTAAAGTAGTTTTTGTACCAAATTAAAGTGACTTCAGATTAGGCTGTCAATTCAAGCTACATGCAACACATGTTCCAAAGGCTCCACCACTGCCACATATTGTGCCCAAGAGAGACAATAGGAAACAGACTGGGCCTTCATGATGTGGAATTTTAACTCTCTGTCTAGCTGTCTCTTCTCAAGTAACATGGCAGGCCAGGCACAAGCATTTCTGGGACAAACTCCATGATGGTTGACAGAAAACTGAGCAAACTGTGGGACAGAAGAGGTCCTGAAGGGCACAGTGAGACACACTGTCACTCTGTAGACCTTAAGAGAGAAATGAGTGAATTGCTCCTTGAGTTGATGAGCCAAACTCACCAGAAAAATCAATCCCCCTTTGCTATCTCATTTCCTTTCCTGACCTAGAGTGGAAAACCCATGTGATAGTTTGTTAAGCCTTTTCTCGCAATTTTGTCTACTTCAAAAGCTCCCAAGAACAAGTTGTAGGAGCAGCAGTCTTCTTGCCTGCGTATCAGGCAACTCCTCGTGGTGTAGAAAGCAAACGAGAACCTTGTGGACCTTTCACATGATCTGTCCTTATTAGTGATAGATGACCCAGCAGTGGCCTCCCCTTTGCAAGCCCCAGGCCACTTCTGCCACACCGGTTGTAGTGCCCTCACTCCTGTCCTCCTGCACCCCATCCCCTCCCTGCTGTAAGGTTGCAAAACAGTTGGCTCTCTCTACATTTTAGACCACCCTTAGCTGTGCATTAAAGTTTCAGCCTGCTTTTGAAAACTGTCTGGCTTCTTGTAAAGAACATGTTCCTGTAGGCATGGGAGGGGGGAAGATGACCATTTTGGATCTCCTCTGCATCTGCTGAGCAGAGAGAAACACTAACCCTTAGAGCTGCAGAGGCTGAGCGCTGGAAACGCTGCAAGCCTTTCCAAACCTTGGTTGCAAGAATCAACCATCCCTGTGTGATGGCTTTCTATCAGGTCTAGCTCACCAGGTCTGATGGGCACCAGGAGCAGGGCTGCTGTCTTTTGAAGGATGGTAAAACATATCAGCTAGGGAGAAAGTCCCTGGAGGAAAGGGGCAAAGGGTAATTGCAAGAGACAAGAAGAGGGTGGGGGAAGTTTCCCAGATGAGTGAACAACTTCAAATGATATTTGCACTTTGTGTGTGTCAACAGCCATTAAGATTTGTGAATACATTTATCCTTGAATGTAAAGTTTACTTTGAGGGACAGTATAACAAAGTAATGACCAGCAATTTTCATTGCATTATAGACATTTAAAATGGGCTCATTCTTAGATTCACAACCACACTGGCAATATAAACAGGCTTTAAAACAAGAGTCTCTTGTGTTTGTGCTCACTCTGACAACCCCTTGCCTGGGAGTCAGGCCGGTATGTCCTAAGGGCCAGTTTCTGGTAAGTTAATAAGCAATCCACAGAGATGAATAGTTTTTCAGATATATAGCAATTATCCTTTCTTGGATCTAAAATACACTAAATAAAGCAATGAAACTTTCTTCTGTCAAGTACTTTAGTGAAAAACATGTGTAAACTGAACATTACTGACAGATCTTTTCCGCTCCATCCTGCATGAGTAACAGAAAGGATCTTACACTGTTGGGTGTCATACATACTGAGTCATATCCCCATTCTAGGACATCCCTCAAATATTTTTTAAATGCTGCACAACACTTCTAAAATTCACTCTACACCTCCACACCAAAACTGAACCTTTGGTTTCGCATAATGTATCCTATTCTGGCAAAGAGGAGACAGTGGTTTATTCCTCTTTATCAAAGAATGCTTTCTTGCCTGGTACTGCCCTGGGCAGCAACACAGAAGAACAGGGAGGAAGAGAAATGTTGAGTTTGGTGACCAATGCTGAATGCTGTTTTTGCCACACTGGGCAGAGGGCTTCAAATCATTCAAAAGAGGCATCTTTTTTCTCACTTTCAGACCTCCTATTCTAACCACCTGATTGAGTCTGTATTACTAATGAGCCACCTATGGCAGGGACCTATAGAGGCAGCTAGCACAAGGTGGGTATAAGGACAATACAGCCAGCCAGCACACAGAGTGCCAGACAGCTGACAGAGTGAACAGTTTGTCTCCTTCTCAAACTGAACTGCCAAAGTATTTGTAATTCTGAAGAAAGGCTGTGACGGCAAACAGTGTGCCCAGAGTGCAGGCTGCTTTGTGCGTTCCGGGTGGAGATATGAAACCTCAGCAGGAGTAGATCGTTTCTTTCACATTAACCCAGAAAGTTCTAAAGTACCTTATCTCATGGGCTACTCCAGGACTTGTTCTTGGGGCAATGCTGACCTTGTGGAAAAAAAGACATGTTGTTCCTGTAAGCTTTTGGAAAGCAGTTCAGATGCTGACTGATTGATCACTTTTAGAAGCATCTCAAATCTCCTTTCAGTTTTGTAAGTTTTCATACATTTTGTTGTAGGTAGACCTCCAGCTTCCTAATAGATGGATGCAAGAACTTAAGACATCTAACCTTTAAAACATGAGTTTATAATTATTTGCAGAAGCAAAACGGCAGGTTACTTTTGGAAATCAACCTTGCCAGGTTATTTTTCCCCCTATCCAGAACTAATACGCCTTTTGACAATTTTTTTGAACAGCACAATTGCAATTCCAAAGCATGCAATGCTCTGACATTATTCCCATTTCATACACCTGCTGACTGGAGACCTCCACAGTTTTTCAATAACTGTGATGTCTGTAGTTATGTTTTTCATTTAAGATCCTGAAGAGATTAAGTACAATCTGCATTTTATCATTCTTTGCTGTAATTATTCCAAGCATTTACTTCAGTGAGTTATTTACAGATGAAGAAGTAGGGGGAGATGGAAGATGTTAGAACTACCAAATGGCACCAGATGTAAACGAGGACCTTGACCTGAAAAATACCTTGTTTCTCTGATGTGCTGTATTTTTAGAATTCTGATTCCCTTTTAACCTAATGCGGATTAATGAAAACCCAAAGGCTTTTTAAGGTAGAGCCTCATCATTTATCTTCACTGAGAAGCTATGTCTGTGTAAAAACAGAAAGTGTATTAGGATTTAAAAAAAAGGTAATAAAGCTTATGCTTTGAAACTGCTGTAAAGCTGAAGGGCCTTCACTTTTTTTCTTTCTCAAAGGTTTATTGAAACAGGGTCCGAAAGACACAGGCATCCACAGCTGTAACTTCTCACATAAAAGTTTAATGTAAAACTACAAAGTGACATGTTGCTATTATGTAGCATGCCTCTGCAGATATAGGGCTTTTTTTGGCTAACACAGAACACCCTGGGTTATTTTTCATAATATCTCCACAGTGATGAATGAATAATGAATATTCTTACTTACAATTATTTTACCATCAGGTAACACTACTTTCTGTGGAGGTTCATCTAATTTACCCAAATGTAACTAGAAACAGAATCAGGCTCTGAAACATTCTTGTTCGCCAGTGAACAGCTTTACATTACATATGTATTCCACTGGGAAAAAAGAAGGCAATTCCTTTCCAGCACCCTCCAGACATAAGAAGGACAACATAGTATTGTTCTGCAGCAGAAGATGCCAAAAGAACATGAAAGTGGTAGCTAGTCTGGGGTGTGAGGGGAGAGGCAGACAACACAAAATGAAGCTTAACTTTGGAAGTAAAAGTAAAGAGAGGGCTTCTTTCTAACACACTGTCTCTAGTAACAAAGTTGTGCTACTGCAGCAGGCAAATACCACTCTGGCAGAAAAGTGTGGGAAGGGAATATTTCAAAACAATTGAACTTCTAACAGCAGCTTTTATGACACAATCCTCATCTGTTTTTTCCTTTATGTTTCTCACTTGGGAAATAAAAAAGTGAAAGTCATGAAGAAGGGTGGTATTTGTTTTCTTCCACTACAGCACTGAGCATCAAAACAACATACCATGAAACAGCATATGCAATCCAGATTTATTTCTTTCTAATTGGCATGAGGTTATATTTGTTTAAAATGATTGTTAAGGGAGATGTGAAACTTTGTGTCTACGATTTCATTTGACATCTGAATTTTTCAGAACAAGAGTGACCCCGATGTCTCTTGAGCAATAAAAGCATGGGGCCTACTCTTTTTAGCAATTAGTAACTGTATCACAATACTGTTCTTGCCCTAGCTGCTTCCTCGGTGCTTTCACTGTGCACTAAAATACTGATAAACACAAGCCTGCTCTTTTAGAGCTTTTCTCTATAATATTCCTGACATCTTGAATGTACAGGCTGCTGCTAAAATCTACAGGCAGGAGCTGGGATCTTCCTCAAGTCTTCTTACAAAGATTGAATTACTACTGATTTCTTTCTTGGTTCAGGTTCAACAAAACTACTGAACCGAACTCACTTCCTCCCAAAGGATGGATTTCTCCCCTCATCTGAACAGTGTCTCTTGTTACTTTAAATCATAGCTAATGTTTTTGAAAATATATCTTACACATAAGTCAGCTGTAGATCTTCAGCATCAAAGCAGTGAAGCAGAACTGTGTGAAGCAGTGTAACCTTAAGCTATAATTTTAAAATGCCATCAAGAAATGTCTCAAATAGTTTTTAGAATTTACTGTTGACCTAATAACCTCAGTCCAAAACATTCAACTTTGAATAGAAGTTTTTGTTTTCCTTCCAAAAGCAGTATTGGTAAAACAAATGTATATATTGCAAAATATCCTGCAATTGGTATACCTATGAGTTATCTGTGCAACACACTAAAATAACCAAAGATTTCATCCAGGATGAGTAAACCAGAATAGCAGTAGAGATGGCAGGCCTTACGATGGAAGTGATTTGACAAAACTGGAATCCTAATGCAGTATGTTCACAGACAAAGTTAGAAAAAAGAGCAAATGCAACCTTGTAATAATCAGCATCTGGCACTGAAATGAACAGCAGCCACAGATGAAGTACATATTTGAAAAATTTGTCATGGAGTGTTTCAAGTAATGAACATCCACAAGTTGTTTGTTGGAATAGTTTCCTTTTAGCATTGTTATGCAAGTCCGGGAAATAAAGTTTGTAAAGAATAGACAGAACTCAGTTGCAGACTTAAACTGAAACTGCAGAGGTGGAATTCTGACTGAATTAATTTGAACTAAAAAAAAAAAAAGCCTGTATGTCTTCCTTTTGCAGTTAAATTCCTCCTACTGAATCTCCTTCTACAGCACCTTCAGCACTGAATGCTCCAGCATACAAGCTCCCTCTTCATTTCAGTGGGACAAATAGGTTCTCATTACAGCTGTAAAGTTTTGAAACTAAGGAAAGCGTTATCACACTGATTAAAATAAACAAACAAAATAGAAAAAGTAAAGAAAAGAAAACAAAAAGACCCCCTTTCTTCTGTTTACTTTAAATACCGAATGAGTTGTCTTGGTGAGGGAGCTTGGTCACAAATAACTAAGAACAGACATAATTTTCTGACCCTTAAGAAAAGCTTTTGCCAGGATCTGGACAAAAACTGGGGCAGTTAGCTGATGGTAATGTCTGCCAAAGGTTGACAGAATAGAGCACTGAAAGCAGGCTGAAGACAGAGCCTCAAATCACCAGGTCTGCTGTAAGTGCCATTTGGCTACAGGACAAGATGCTGTAGGAGGAAAGCATGGAGAGGTGCAGTGAGGCTCCTTCTCATGCCACTATGAAGTGGTAGAGAGCAAATCCCTCCTCTCTGCTTAATATTACATCTTATTCACTAAGCTAGTCCTTAAAACAGATACATTTCTAAAGCAGGATTTTTATCCTAGTGCAGGAAAATTTCATCATAAACTACAGGCTCATGAAGCCCTGCAAGGAATGTACAGCCTTGAAGGCCTCCTTCACATGGGAAGCACAGGATCTACTCCCTGCAGCTTCATGCAAATAACTTCTGAGATACTTCTGCCACACTGGACTGGTACCCAGGGTAACTTTACATTACCCTCTGCCTAAGACTTTGGCTCTACAATGTACAGTTGAACACTACACTGTCACACATAAAAGGGTGCAAAAGCTATAGGCACTGCATAAAATCCTTACAGAACAAAAAAAAAAGGACTGATTTGTGGGGTTAGATTATTTCAAGTTAGCGTTGATTTAGGGGGAGGTTTAAGTATTTTTAACAACCTCTTATGCAAGTAATAATGCTGACTAGAAAATAAAGGCCTCAGAAAAGTCTGAGAAAAACAATATACATGTGCACACACACACACACTCCTTTAAGTTTTCTGTGGAAAACTTTATGCTTTGAAAACTTCTGAAAGCTCTTACTACTGAAATGGAAAAGTTCATATTTCTGATTATAATGTTCACCTTCTCCTTGGCTTTCTGTAATGGTTTCTAAAGCAAAGCATGCTCTTTCTCCTTAACATCATATTTTCTTCCAAGAAGGTTTTCAAAGGAATCCTTTTCACAGCCATACTATGTAATCAGTGACACAGTTCATGGAAATAAACAGCAAACTACTTAAAACCAATCTCATGAGGAGCTCTGATGAGGGAAGGCCAGTTTGCCTCTGAAATCTCCCAAAGGCTCAGCAAGTGCTACCATGAACATGGCTGCTGCACACATCAGCTCTGCACAGGTCTACTATTTGCTTCTGTGTCTGTGCTATTCCTTACATGACTGTATCTGATGTCTTCTTTATCTTCTGGATTAGCCTTCTGTTATATTTTGTAATCAAATAAACAAACAAAACAAATGTACAGTACACAAAGGGTTCAAAACATGAAAGTAATTTTTAAGGTAAACTATGAGCATATGTAATAAGGTACAGTATGAGTGGTCACAGTGGAAGTCAATTATACTCACTACATGTTTTCACACACAAATAACATTGGTTTATAAACATCCCACTCACTTCAGGGTTTTGTCTTGTTTTATGCTACTCTAGGTAAAGAAATATAATAAGAAGGAGTAATTTGCTTGGAAAAGAAACATGATGCAATAAGCAAGAGGAAAAATGAGAGATTTAGAGAGAATCATCAAAAGGAAATGGATCAATATACAGGAGAGAATTGGAGAAAGGCAGAATGCTAAGACCCTGAAATTAGATCAGTTGGCTAGAGCATGGTGCTAGAACACTAAGGTTGTGGGTTCAATCCTTGAATGGGCCATTCACTTAAGAGGTGGACTTGATGATCCTTGTGGGTCCCTTCAAACTCAGAATATTCTGTAATTCAGTGAGTGAGCATACAGTCCCCTTACAAAGGCATTCAAATATCTCAAGGAATACTTCCCATACTCACTGGGATTTGTCTCTATTACATGGCCCTTCTCACAGCGCTAGGCTAGCTGCAGCAGTTGCCATTCACATCATCAGCTATGGATATTCTTTGGATACTCTCCTCTCTAATGCTGAAGGCTGCTTCGTGTTCATATTTCCCTGGGCTTTCTCCTCTGGGCTTTGCTGATGTTCCAGCACCCCAATTCCAATGCTGAGCACTGGCCATCACTCAGGACATGTCCCCCGCACCACTGCTCTCTCTTTCCCCTGCAGCTGGATGGACACCAGGGGTCGCAAAGGCACAGCAGGGCGGGGGGAGTGTGGGAGACCCAGCACAGAGCATGGCCTTGTTCTTGTCTCCACCTGCCGATTCCATAAGCAAATGTGTTTGAGGGAAGCAACCTCACAGATAGACACACTGACACACGTGCCAGAGGACATACAGTCTCATTTCAGGGCACCGATCTGGGAGGTCCTGTGCAGTCAAACACTGTGACCCAGGAAAGGACAAGACACCAACACCTCAAGGGGTAACCAGGGTTTTTTTCACTTTTCCCCCCAAGACCTTTGGAAGACAGGCAGAGTTTGTCATTTTGCCTTCTGTTTGCTCCTCTTCAAAGCCATCCGGAGGTGCCAGGGAGCTCCAGTGAGGTGGTGCAGAGAGGGGCTGTCATTCCACACCGAGAGGGTAGAAAAGGCAGACGAAGCCCCTGTGCATACAGGAGAGTTGGCACTACAACCACTCGGTACATTTTTGGAGCTCACATGTCAATAAGCATCACCTTCAATTCACTGAACCCTTCAAAGAAGCACACACCAGGGCTCCAGCCTAACCTGGCTCTCACCCTTCTCAGAAAGGACTAAAAAAAAGACAGGGCAGGGATATACAAAGGCATTTCTCATCAACTGCTAAATGGTCCAATACACCCGCAACCTCAGCTTCCCTGCTTTATAGCGAGAGAATGATTAAAACCTGATGGGATGGTGTGCAGGCTGCACTTTGAGCCACTGGGGTGCATTTTCGGAATTGGACAGAAATATTCTGAAGTGGACACCTGGAAAAAGCATCGGCAGCAAAGGGAAATACTGTCAGGAAAGAAAGAGTTTAAAAAAATTCAGAGACATTTATGAATAAAATTTTAAGAGATTAAGTGCTGGCATGGGTAAGTCCTCCTGAAAAGCAAGAATCAGGTTCTAGCTGGCTCCTCAGATGCTGTTCGGAGACCTAAAAACCAGCAATTTAGACAGCAACTTCTTCAAGGAGTCTAGCTAAAACTACAAAGACATAAAATTCCAGTCACAGACACAGGAAATTCTAAGGGGAATTCAAGAATTTTATGAGTCAGAAGATAAAAATCCCTCTGAATACCTAACTAAACTAATCTAATGAAGTAGTCACCAGGAAAGGAGTGTGATGAATCTGCATGTCAGGAAGGACAAATTTAAACAAACAGGAAATTGAACAACCTGTGTTTTCATTTTTACTCCTTGTGCCCTGCTTTTTATTTTTTTTTCTTTTAAGGTGTATACTGAGTTGACAGCTGCATAAACTGCCATGTGGTTCTGAGGGGACTGTTTCATTTTAGAGGAAGTCTCAATTTAGAAGAAATTAATTGCCTGGCTTCCTTTCACAAAGTTGGTAAATTGTCTATTTATGATTCAGTATTTGCACTATTGTAGACTCTTCAGGCCCAATGCAATCGGCCACTGAGCATTGCAAAGGAATGAAGGCAGAGCCATTAGTGTAAAGTTTACAACCTAAAATTTAGCTTCCTCCCTGACAAGCAGAAGTGAGGCTAAATGCTCCCTAACAGATATTTAACCCACAGTAGTAACTAGAGTGTTCAGGTCTAATTGATAGCTACTCCTAGTCCAGCTTCAGATTGAGGTGCATGCTTAGCTTTTGACATAGAAAAGTTGACAGAGTTTTTAACAGAGATCCTTAAGCCAACAAAAGGCCTTGACTTCAGGTACACAGAATTTCAAGGCTATCCGTGTGAAGCAACATTATATAGAATGTTATCTCTTCTGTGTTATGGAACTATACATTGTCTGAACTCCAAAAAGAAGCAGTTTACAATTGAATACTGTTCCATCCCAAATGCGTTTTGGCAGCTTTATCAGTTTATAACATTTTAATTAAAAAGTCTCTCATTTATGAAATAAATTTTAGCAAATTGCAATTTGCAGAGATCATGATAGAATCCCTAAAACCACAAAGATGCTCACAATGTTGTTTCTCTAATAAAATTGAGTTTGCATTAAAGCCCTTCTGTTATTTCAGGTTTGCTTCAGCTTCAAGGAAGTAAACCTATAGAAAAACCAGGTTTTTTTTGCTTGTTTCAATGAGGTCTGTGATTTCAAATGTCTTTGTTCCAGTAAAGATAAAATGAAAAATTATCTTTAAACAGTCTTTTGTCCAACACCTGTCTTGGGTTAACTAGAATGTTTCATTATACAAAGAGTTCATTATATGAAAATAAAACCACTATATTCTGATTTTTTTCCACTTAATTTTATATTCTATAATAAAAATTTCAGATACAAACTTGTGCTCAAATAATTTTGACATGAAAAATGAAACCTCCTTCCCCAAAAGACAAGCCAGTGGTCTCTCAGCTCCCACCATCTGATACACTGCAGTAGACAGTGTTTTAGACATAGGTAGAACTGACTGCAAACTACTTTTATATAAATTTAGAACACTGCTTAGTTTCCTATCTGAACTGCCTGTCTGGATCTTCCTATTTGGGGTTGATTCTGGACTCCACTTAAAATACTAATTGTTTATATTAAATGGACAGGAGAATGTGTGATGTATTTTAACTGTCAAACGTGTTGTGAACAGCAGCAGCTGGAAGAGGAATGTTTAATTCCCTCCATTACCCCCAAGCCTTTTAGACTCCTGTATCAGCAGCTGTATCTTAGTCTTGCAGGCAAGAAAAACATGGCATGAAAGGGTGGTAACTCTGCAAAGCCCACTCTACAGGGAGGGGAGGGGGGAAGAAAACAAGCGGGATTCAAAAGCCATAACATTGTCATTCTTAAGTCAAAATATAGCATCACTAAATCTACAACAGTATCAATGCATCTGTGAAAGTGGTGCACATTTTTCTGTGGAACATGTCACATTTTGTGGCTCATTTCTTTTGCTGGTTTACTCACACCTAGCTGATATCAGAGACATGATGGGAGATACCACTTGAACCATTTTCTGTGTGATACTCCTAAAGAAAGATTCTTGATACTATCAGTTATTGTAATACTCTTAAACCTTCTGAACAAGGGGTCAGCGGCTTGCGTGAAGCTGTGAGTAAGTTTCTGTCCCTGCAGGATTTGTTCTTATGGGGCATCTCAGATATATTCCCAGTACACTTCCCCCATCGTAACTGTTGCAACCTAAGTTTGTGCTGGGACCAGCAGAGCCCTAAACAAGTGTAAGAGTTGTCATATAAGAAAGATTAATAAAGACCGTGCTAAGTATCAGGATACAGTTGTTTTTAACATTTATATAAATTTCAAATTTTCAAAAGCAGAAAAACATTCAGCCAAAATTACACTATTTTGTGTATTTCCTTGAGCAAACTTTCTAAGTAAAACAGAAAATTAGCAGCACATGGAAAAATGATCCTTCTAGTGTCCGAAATATTATGTAAATAGATGCAGGAGTTTGTGAAAACTGCTGTAATGCAGGTTTTCCTTAGGAGGCCTGACTTCTGCCATATGGGTTGGGGTGGTTTTTTTTTAATTTTTTTTAATGTTACATTTATAGAATGGCTTTGATACACTCAGGAAAGGAATACCACTTTTGTTCATCCCATCAGTCTCTTATTTGTCCAATAGCCATTGCTGTATTTGTAGGAAAAATAGACCTAGCAAAGTGCAAAATAATGTTCTGCATTCAAAACAGTGCTGCATCTTGTTTCATTTTAGTATTTACTTCAAAAGTAAATGCTGCTGAAATCTTGCATAAATAGCACCACATGACTTTTCAAGGTATTCTAAACTTAATGAAACAAAGTGAATTCACACCTCATACACACAATGGTTTATTTGGTCCCTTATCACCAAAACTTCTGCCAAAAGAGCCCTGAGATGAAACAAGTGTGGAGATACATGTAGGGCAGGCTTGACTGTGAGAACTGTTAACGAGACAGAAGTTAGGCAGCAGAAACATCACCCACACCAAAGGACAGTAAGAGAGAATAGCTAAGTTGAAAAGTAGCAGCAGGTAGAGATTTTCATGAGATTTTAATTTGATTTAATGCTTTTTACACCCCATGTATCCTCCTCCTCACTGCCAACCTTTCCACTTTCTTTCTTCTTTTCATTATTTTTTTTTTATGCTACAGGAAATACTTATATCTTTTCTTTTTCATTCAAAAACGCAGCAAACCAGATGTTTGCACTTCCTTTCGGGCAGTGTGTGTTTGGGAGTGTGAAGTCAAAAACTGTAATCTTGATTTGCTTTTAGAAGGAGCTGTACAAAGACTTTGTTTAGGTTTGAGAAATGAGTTTGTGGCTCATTCTTAAAGGAAAGTAGTACAGATTTTCACCAGAAACAGCAAAATATGAAATTATGACAAGGGCAATCAGTAGGCAATCTTCCTTTAAGAAACAGGTTTTTAAACAAAAGGAACATGAAGCATTTACTTGCTGGAAGCAAACTTTTTCATAGGATTGTTTTTCACCAAAGACTTATTCAACACAGAACAGCCAGTAACCTACTGGTCAGGACATCCTATGGGACATGCATGGGAGGCTTCTGTTTTAAACAACTTCTAATATTTGTATCCAAAGTAAAGAAGCTTTAGCAAGACAGGGGAAGGTGTCATGAGATGGCTGAAGCAATTTATCAGCTTCTTGCCCTTCTCTTGCCCCAGCTCTTAGTTGTCTTGGTCCTGCTGCTTCCTCACTGTTCAGCTCTAGTGCTTATCCATTTGAAGGGAGAAAGTTTAATTCACTTAACCAGAAGAAAATGATTCAAATATTTTTCTGGGCTAGCAAGCTCAATCAGTTAACTGAGAGGTTAAACAGCCACTAGAGGCAACACAAAATAGAAGGTGAGAATACAGGGCAAGGAGTGAGTGCAAGGATGAGTTCCTTCAGTATCCCTGACTGGTAAAAGATCTACTGTTAGAATAAGCTAAACCTCTTGATGCTGACACTACATCTTTGCATTAGTATCACAGAAACATGATTATAAGCTGACCACAAAAAAACCCAAAAGATTTGACTAGAAGGCTGCTTGAGGTCAGTGCCTTTATAATTCAAATAAGTTCACAATCCTTCAGTTCCAAAGATCTCCTCTGTCTCAGCATTACAAAAGGCAAAGTATGAAATTCAGAATTTAAGTTATCTGGGCTATATCTTTTCACAGCAAGAAGGAAGCAGACTGCACTTTTCTGGAAAGGGACTGAAATATACTGTTCTATTCATTTTCTGAGTATGCTGTGAGCAATGAGAAAAACAGATCCCTCAAGAAAAGCTACAGTTTGTCAGTTCCCAACCCTGTCTTGGATATAACAAAATCTAACCTTTAGCACCAAGATACTCTAGTATTGATCCAACTCTATTCAACAAACTCAGACCTTTTTTTAAAGACTACATAACTCCCCACAAGTACAACCTCTATTTACTTAAGTTCTGAGTGGTCAAATTGTATTTATCAGCTTGTAACAATGGAAGTTGGAGGGACAGAGAAAGACTGGAAGGTGAGAGGTTGCTGGGTCTTCCCTCTTTACCTTTCACATGTTTGTCAGATTGCAACCAAAATAACACACATTCTGGCTGTGGGGAGCTCTTAGCCTTAGCAGAAAATATCTGCTTTTGGTTGCCTAAGAAAGGCTGTTTTAAGCTCAAGCCTCCACTAAAATACAACAGGTATCTAGTACCATGAACAGTTTGCAGTCAGACCAAAAGGTCTTTGTGTGCTCCCTGATTTCTTCCTAGTTCCCCAGGAAACTGAGGCATACCCATGGTTTTAAATATTCATGCTGTAAATGTATCACTCCAGGTGTTCTCAATAGGATTCCTTCCTATAAAGCAACTAAAGAGGTAAAATGCTGTCCAAATCTCTGCAGGAAGAGAATGGAGCCAACAGCACTGTCAGTGTCTGATAAATGACTTGGTTCCCATGCCACAAGCAACAGCCCATAAAGCAGCTCACTGAAAACCCAAACAAGCCATGCAGCTTCAGGCTTTAGAGCAAGAACTAGAAGACATGGGGACCAATAACCCACACTCCAAAATGGACCTTAAAAATGTACTTCCCTCTCTTGTAGGCAATTTAATGGTGTACAGGACATCAGCTTCAGAGCCTCACCTGGATTAAAATGGTTGCACATTTTGGCATGAAACATGATGGTGCTTCCTTTGTACAAGGCACCATCTCACTGATTTGCTGTGTTTTTGAGAGAGGAGGTAGAGTGGGGAGGAGGAATTCCTACTTTCTTGTATTCAAAGAAGTCCCAGTAGCAAAACTTCCAATGTTCAATCTCTGTTTTTCAGTGACTGGTGCTGCTATCACCAGGTGTAATGTTTGTTTCACACTGCAACTCTAACACGTTTCTTAATCTACACCCTAAGAAATGTTAAGTCTAAAATACTTGCAAAACTATGAATCATTTTCTGGAAAGGCCTGAAAAAAAAGTGATCACCCTTTGGAGAGCTGTGTGTGCAATGACTGATCTTCTATTGTTAGCATTCCCAGGGGTCACTGAGGGGTTCAGCTGCATTGTACCAGGGCAGCACCAAAAGAAAGGCTCTCACAGATGGATGATTGTGCAATCTAAGAAACCAATCTGTGGGTACCAGTTAGTAAGCACCCAATTAAATGGGGCCTGAGTTTTAAGTTGATGGCACATTTGGGAATTTTAGTTTCTTCCTACATAATAACATTACCTTAAATCACAGTCTCTAGCTGTCTAGAAACTTTCTGAAACTTCCATAAATTTTATAAAAAATGTTTACTGGAAAAATTTGAGAATTTGGATAAAATTCAAATAGCTCAACTATTTTCCACCTGTCCTTTTGCACACATGTAATGTAAGCTTTTGTTTGAGACGATTCCTTTCCTACATCAATTTATGTTACAAAAATCTGACTGGTATATACCCCGCCCCAGTTCAATACACAGAAAAAAACCAAAATCTTTTTCCTTCTGCTTGCCAACTTAAAGCAAACTTTCCTGTTTCTTTTTCCCTTTTCTTGTTTCTAGATACAGGTTTGTTTTCCAAATGAAAAATCCTGTTGTTCTCACAGTTCTAGCTGTAGCTACCCAACACTGGGACTAACTTTAGCCTCCTCTGTTTGAATATTTTACCTCTTTCTACAGTAAGAACATATAGAAAAGACTTTGCATCCATCCAAATATGTAAACTGGGTGAGCAGAGCAAACAATAATTTTATACGTAGCTTTATACTAGCATATCTTTCTACTATCCTAGTGTTTAGCAATCTACTTTCCTATGCCCATCCCATGGACTATTTCCCTTGTTCTTTTCTTCACAAATCTTTATTAGCTCATTTAAATATTTGCAGGGGCTTCAGAAAGTATCAGTTCATTTCCTGAGAGCACAGCATTCTTCACTCTTGTTTTGAATGTTTTTAAATACTTGCTATCACTGCTGCAACTCTCTAATTCCCAGTCATTCATTAGTTTTAAAACAGACTTGCACAAATAAACTATAACATCGAACTAATGAGATATCAGTGGCAAGTTTCTGTAAATACAGCCTGAATTAAATGTAGAATGTCTGCATAACTTAGATAATCTTATTCTTTACATTGCAGTGAAGATGACACTACATGCCCTTCATCTCTTAATCTTCATGAATTTGATGAACACTCTGCCTCATTCTTTCAGCTTCTTTAACAGAGCACCTTTTTGTTATTAAGTATGAAGTAACACACTCCCATCTAAAAGTTGAAGTAGAACTGAAGGCTGTAATACATTTGATTACTTAGGCATTTTCATGTTATTGTCCACCTCCATCTGTGTAACATTTAACCCTGCCACTGGCCAAGACAGTTTATGAAAATTTTAAAAATATTTGCAAGAAGTAGTGGTAGAGAAATGAAAGAAATATACTGTTATTTTGCAAATTATGAGAAACTCATTAAAGCTCGATCATTTTGTGGATAAGAAGAAACATTCTCAGAGGCAAAGTTCCAGGGGAAATCTCATGAGTTTCAGTTTCTGAAGTTTCCTAATAACCCCATTTGCTATGGAAAGGAGGGGAGAGCGGGGAGGGATGAACAGAGTTATGGTCCACCCCTGTCCTCACCTGGTGAAAGAAGATCAGATCAGTTTAAGATCACAGGCATTTAGATGAAGAGTCGTGTCCTCACTCCCACCCAAATACAGTCAAGTTGCCTTGCCATTAGGGGGCAGGGGGGCATGTCCCACCAGGGAGTCTCATGTACTGGCTAGGAGTGGGTCCTTTAGGAACAGACCTTCCTGGTGTGAGAAAGGGGAAAGGCTTAGGTTAATGTATCATCAAAGAAATTACTTTTACAGAGACTAGAGCAAGGGGGTTAAGACTACAGTTCTGCTATGTACGTATCTTAGTTTTTGAGGAGTGGGACTTACTTTTTGTATGGTCTGTACTGTGATGCCTGGAACCCGAGGAGTGAAGACAGCTGCTGGCATAGATTTCAGCATCATGCTGATCTTCAACAGTAAAATGCAGCTCTGTTTAATTATACTGCTGCAATGATACAGGTGCAGGTACACCTGTGATACATCATCATTGTGGAGCAAGGGAAGAGTCTCACACACACAGATAGTAAAGAAAATATAATGATTCAAAAAGAGATCTCCTGCAATACCCTTCTCCAGCAAAGCCAGTTAACAGAGTAAGCGATGGCCAACAGAAATTCAGTATGCCACAGTCTAATACTAACTCATGACCTGAAGTCCAGCTCTGACAGTAGTCTTTCAATCAGTGTTTTCTTACTATACTTGAAAGCAGGGAGTGCTTTTATTTCAGTGAGATGCTGTATCTTCCTCTCTTGCCTTCTAAAGTTCTTTCAAGAGCCCTACTACCCTCAACACAATATTTTATGCAGCAGATTTTTTTATGAACAAACACATTTTTTTTTGCCACTCTTCAACCTAAATATGTCTTAATCAGTTTCCAGATATTCTATCAGTGCTGACAATGGACATTTCATATCCCACTCCTCTGTGAATCAATATTCCTGGGACTCCATTTAAATCCTTCAGAGTGTGTGTGACAGGGTGAAAAAAAATCACTAACTCTGGGGGAGATAATAGTATGGAAGTGAGTATATGAGCACTTTCAAAATCCATAAATCTTATGGGCAAACACTTTTAAAATGAGAATATAAACAGGAATTCTGTTCTCATGACCATGTCCTTGAAAAGTATGAGGTAGAAACAGAACACTTCTGTTTCTAAATGTTAGTGTTTTAAAAATACACCTTTCAGTTTTCATATCTGCATTTATTGTGTCAGGTATCCTTAATTTGGTTAGAGCAGACAACACAGAATAAAAGACTTTTGACTTTCTAAAAAACACAACAACAGTGACATAAAATCAGCAACATCTCTTCCTATTAAGCTTTTGGAAATTTTCACATGCTTCCTGAAACATGTCAAAGACCAGTTTAATATCTGGGCTCTGACTGAAGCTGAATTGAGTATGTTTACAACATTTTCGATTCACTCTTATTATCCTTAGGCCATGTCGCTTTGAGTTAAATATTTCTCTTCCTGCCCATGAACAGATAAACTGTGGTGAGCACTCAATCTGCAAAACATATTTTGTTGGGTATTTTACATCTGACATTTCTAACTCATAATTCAAGAACAAGTGATAACAACTGCATCAATTCTCTGGGTTAAGAGTAACTGGAGAAACATAAGCAGATTTGGTTTTGTTTAAGAAAGGTAAGATAAGAAAAGGGAAATGAAAATGCATACAAAGAGAAACAGAACTAAAATATCACAACTAAACTCATCTTTCCCATAAATATATTCCACACAAGCTCTGGGTATAAGAGGTTTACTGACATCCAGCAGAACTTAAGTGCAATTGTGTAGTTCTCCTCTTAAATTTACGATTTTTTTGCACTACACCTCCACAGCATCCACCATAGAAAGTGAATTGGGGATCACATCCACTCATTCTCAGGCTCTCTGCACATCAGTTCCAGTGATAATCGCTTCTGACTTTAACCACCAAAGCTATATGCCTAACTCTAAAGTGGACGGGCACTCCAAAGTGTGAATCAGTGCACCCACACACAGACTTCGCCAGCAGCAGGGACGAACTCATCTGAGGATGTTCATCTCTTCCTACTGACTCAAGATGAAGCTCAGAGAGCTATGTTAAGGTAGATAGTTACAGTTAGTTAAGATGATCCTACTCCCCTGATATAGTAATAACTTGTATAAAATATCCTTCCAAATGAAATGCTAAGATTTGTCCACAGACACATAGGGATTGTGTGAAAGCCAGACACAGAGGTAACCTGAAAAGGATATTGTGTAGATACTTAAAGCACTTCTGTTGCTACACCTAGTAATGAAGAGACTAGATTAGTGCTAAATTAGATGCTCCAGGATTATTTACAACAATCACTGTGAAAATTGATTTTGTGATCTTAATAGGCATGGTGTTTGAAGAAGGGCATACAGATCTAAGATTGTTCAGACACCTGGACCATGACTGATGAAAAGGTAGGGACCACTTACCCTGTAGAGTACAACAGGCAGGCAAGACAATAATACACAAAACAATTGAGAATGGTAATTCACCTCCCAATGGAAAGCAAAGTTGCTAAGACTCATGATCAGATTGAACAGGATTCAGTTCTTTGCTTTCAAAAATACTTTCTGCCCTCTTAACTTAATTCACTGTTCTCTGGCTTAAGAGCTGATCGTATTGTCCTTACTCATATAAAACTCAGTGTAAATTGTGTCTAACTTAGACTGGCAGCATTAGACCTCATTGGTGTTTTGACTTAGGACTTAATCCTAAGCAGATGGCTGCTCATATGTACAGTGGCAGTTGCAGTGGTATGACACAAACTTGTCTATCATTACATCTTTAAGGCTGTGGTTGACACTAAGTTAAGTCAACAAAAGACAAATTAATGTTCTTTGCTTCATATTCAGATCAACACTGTAAAGATTGTGATGGTGATCATTGAACATTCCAGTTTGATTAAAAGCAGCTTGCATTCTTCCCTTTACTTTTAGTACTACAAAACCTGAAATCTGTTTTGATAAGAGACCAAAATGTGAATTAATAAAAGCTGACAGATCTTTCATATGGTTTTTTAGTGGTAATAAATTTACAGCACTACATCAATGGAAGAAAAACATTAAATATTTTCATAATTATTTAATCTTCTGTCATTAATAATTATCACTTAGCTAGTTTGTACAGTCTAATTTTTTTTCAAATAACAAATTTCTTCCAGTTTCAACTAATACTGCATGATATCATTCTAATCTTGTACAAACAAGATATTTTTTTCTCTGACAAATCCAAAGAGAAGAAACAAAACCAACTTGCACCTCTGTCTCATTCAAGTTCATAACACTATAAATCATGTTAATCAAATCAGAAGATGTGCAATTTTGGACAACATGCATGCAGCCACATGAGATACTGTGCTTAAAGTGACATTGCCTAAAACCAATAAAGGAAAATGCACTTTATGTTAGTGAGAAATTAATGAGAAAAAGACTGGACATGTTGATCATAACCTGTTAAAACTGACCTGTCCTGTTACATTCATCAAGGCACAAATCATCCTCTTTGCCTGGTGTGTGGCTGCAGCCTGTCCCATAGCTAAGTTGTCAAAGTCCAAAGAGGCATATGACACACAGTGCATGGGGGCTGCAGGGGGGTACCCACTGAACACCAGCCTCACCCCCTCCTCTGTCCCAGAGGCTCATGAGGCTGGCAGTGTGGTGCTTGTCTCAATGACTTTACACAGCTTTAGATTTTCTCTCAGCTCAATTCAGGTCATAGCAGTGCCAAGCACCTCCAGACAGTCATAAGTGAAATGATGCTATTCTTGCCTTAAGTTGTTGCTGTCATTATTGAAGCTGTGGACTCCTCCCAGAGTGGGAAGGGAGGTCAGACTTGCTGAAGGAGAGCACTGTAAGAAATAATTCTCACTCAGCCAAACCCAGTGAGTTGTGTTAGCTTAGGTTAGATTTAGTTTGGTTACATTCGGTTTGATTTGGCTTTACTGTCAAACTGGAAAATCAACATGAAGCAGCTGCTAGAGTCTGTGGATGAAAAAGTGGGGCCACTCCTCCGCTGAGAAGCCACATTTTTAAACATCTTCCTCTGATTTAACAGGGCATCACATGAACAGAAGAACTTCCCTTCTCCACAAGAAGCCAAGTAGGAATTGGATTTTAGTATCACACAGAGACTATTAACCTTGCCTCCTTGCACTCTGCTCCCTCCTTCTTTGACCTTGTCTGTTTTCAGGAAGGCAGAATAAAAAAGTACAATGAGAAACAAGGGGTGTCTTTTCATAGGACAACTGATGCAGTGATCTACCCAAAGAAGAGTTTAAGAACTACTGAGTCAGCATTTGATTTCCCAGCACAGCCTTAGTCACTGCACAAATGAAAAAAGGGCCCCAACCCAACCTTTTCAGCTTGCTTTTTGCCAGCCAAATAAAAGATGAAATTTTGTATTAGTCACCATAAGAAAGAACAAGAATTATTTTCAAGTGAGTGGAACTAAATGAATGAAACGGGACTGGAAGTACTTAAGAACCTCTGGTGAATTTTACTAAAGGATGCAGTGGAGACTCAACACAGACTTCTAGAATGAGCAAAGAATTTACTGATTCAGAGTTAATACAGGCATATTTGGAGGGAGATACAGCTTAAAAATAGTACTTTTTAAGGAGGAAAAACCAATTTGTCTTGAGAATGCATTGGATTGCACCAAATGCAATCTATATTAACAAATATCCTATTAGGATCTCTTCAGTATTCACAGGGCACTGTCTTCTGATTTCATGTCCTTTTCCCTTCAAAATCAGTAGTATTTCTTTCCATCATAATGGAAAGCATCATAGAATTGATCCATGACAAGTCTAGAGTATTTTCAACTCTCATGGCTTGCAGAAGTGATCAGACTTCTCAGAGTCTTGAAAGATTGAAACTGATATAATGAACTGGAATTGGTCAGAACATTTAACATCCTCTGGGCCCTACTATGTTAAGTATCATTCACATTTGCAAGTACAAGTAGGGTTTTTTTTCCAAAATTAATGTGTGCATTAATGATCCTATAACAAACAGGTAAAAATCTACTTCCCATCTCATTACTAAGAATATCAGTTTTTAACAGCTTTTGGAAGTTTTATATTCTGTGATTATTTTCTGTCTTATATGCCTAAATCTTTAGATTATATTTACATATCATTTAAACTCTACTATTATTACATATTGGACTTCAACAAATTCAGGCCTTTATCTATAGCCACAATCATGTATTCTGCTGCAGAAATCACGTAGTTCAATTAGATGAGAAATTCTGGAGCTGGGAAGAGTATTTGCAGACCATTTGATTTCTTCTGAAGAGAACTGAGATCCCCTTGACACAAATTTTGTGGTGTGGGTGACTGTGAAGACCGAGACAAATACTCTTAATTCAGGTGAACACATTCACCATGCTGCCTTTTATATTGCTATTCAGAAATTCTTTCTAACTGAATTTCGTTTGCTCAGCCTAGAAGAAGACAGTGTAAAGGTGATGCAATTTATGGTAGACCTATGACGTGATCGCATATGAAAAAGTGTTTCCACTGCTCTAGGTCGTGGACATGCTCAATAGCACGAGACAGCTCTTCCCCTGAAAATCCTTGCAGAGTAAACAAGACTGCAATGCAAGCAGCTCTTGAAAGGTAATTAGGTAGCCTTGTTCAGTTAAAAAAAACCCACAATGATTAGCAGGTCTAAGGAAGAATTCTGTATTTATAAAATACATCCACTCAGAACAGTAAGGATGTTATGCTGCTCAGTGTTGCTAACTGGAAAGAGCAATTTGCTGACAAACCATTGACTAGCTCCCCAGTTGACTAAACTGGAGCTGATCAGAACATCTAACATACTCCAGGCCCTACTATGTCAAGCATTATTCATCTGAAGAAATACTTAAAACAACTTAAAATTGGCAATCTACTGTATAGTTTATAATTTGATTCAGTTCCACAGTTTCCAATTTCATGTAATAAAACCATGATTTATATATTATTCGTGTCTTCTCAGACTACTTTTTTTAAATTGTTTCTTAAAGACAGACGTTTTTAGCTATTTACTGTGAAAAAACCTGGAAAATATTGTCTTCAGCAGTTAGAGAGAAGCGTAAAAAAGTTATCCTAAATAAGTCTGATGAGCTTGCTTATGTTAATGATAATAAAATGGAAAATCTAAATATAAGTATTTTCCTTACAGTACCAATTTAAACACATGGCAAAGTCTTTCTCACCAAGATCCTCAGAGCATGACAGAAAAGAAGCAACAACAGCTATTAAAGTATATGTATGACAAAGCCAGAAAATTGTATCTGCACTTGTTGATACTACATTCCTGACTCCACGAGCAAGACCCTTTAATGCACAGCTCCTACCACATGCTGTCAAGTGATGCGTTGTGCCACAGGGGCACCATGGGCGTGTGCACAAGGGCAGAGCATCTTTTAGTAGCTGCCCTATTAATGAGCACACAAAGGAGGGAGGAATGTATTATCCAAAAAACCCAGACAAAATAGAAATCATGCAAATTACTCACACAGGAATATTTAAGGCTGCTGACTTCAGTCAAGGCTTTTGTTCTCCATTGGTTGAGTCACAGCTCTAGATCATAGAAATGATCAGGCTTCCTATTAAATTACTTTGAGAACTTAGAGGAATAGCACAGCTTAGATATAAGTAAGAGGAACAGAGAAAGTGGGAGGAAAAGACATCTGGAGCTGCAAAGCCAGTATTAGAACATGGGAAGTTTCACATTTGGAGTCCTCTGGCACCTAGCTTCCTTCTTTAAAAACCCTAGAAAATCAACCTTGCCTGAATGCTTACAACATTTTTAATTAATCCTCCACAAAGTAGAACATTGTCTTGTATGTTGAAATAATTTGACCAACTTTTGCCGTGTTATACAAGATATACAAGAGAGTGGGCACTGATCAGTTATTGCAGATTAGCACATAGTCCCCTGGGATGTACCAGTGAGATGTCCCAGGCATCTAATACTCCAAGCCATGTCACAGTATGGCCCTGAAAACATTCAACAGATGGTTCAAGGTTGCATCTAACTCTAAATGCTCATCATGCTGCTGAACAAATATGACAGGCCATGCACTCCATCCACTGCAACCCCAACAATCCACTTGAAGAGTTGTTAACGCCTGGAAAAAAACAGCACTCAGAAATAATGACAAGATAATCTGAGCTGCTGTTCTGTTTTTGCCATAACTGTCTCCCACCATCTCTCTGTGCCAGCTCATGCACATTTTCAAGAATCCATGTGCTGGTGGTGGCCAGAGAGAAGGAAATAATTCCTCATAGTTGAAAGAGAACCTTGAGAAGTCATTTGCCTCATCCAAAAAGCTCTGCAGCATTCCTGTTTATCAGTTTCTCAGTTTATTTTGCCACTTTTCCCTGTTAAAGATTCTGCAAGTGATCTCTTAATATTTTTTAATCAAATACTCTGTAGCACGACTGTTGGGTTTTGCTAAGAACATCAAATTCCACTTCTCTTCCCTTTGCTGAAACTACTTAGCCTTCCTGAGAAGAAATTAGGAACTGCTCTGTCACAACCTGCGTGAAGAAGCTGATATCAATAAAATTTAGGAATTGATTTCTTAATCTGTACTTAGATCTTTGATGATTTAGATCAATGGATGATATTACTAAATACCTTGTTGCTTCAGCAACATAACCTTCAGGCAAGTGAAGTTTCTTTTGTGCTTCCCTAGTAGCAAGGGTCAGTAAAAGATATGCACTTTCAAGATGCCTTTTCATTTCCATTTCTCTTTTACTTGGGCGAAGAGTTCCTCATGCTTGTACTGATGACTTTCATACAATGGGACTGATAATAGGCTAGGGGAACTCAGGGCTGATAGAGGAAAGCCTATTGCTGAACATCTGAAAGTGTAGCTAAGAGGAATCTGAGAGAGGAAAACATCTGACCACCCCCAACCTTATAATTTTCTTCAGCTGTTCTCTAGCACCTGTGCTGAATCATGTAGCTTTGCAAACCAGTACACTGTAGGGGCCACATTAAAGGAAAGATACCAGTAAATATAAGAACTGAGAAAGGAAAGGAAAGGATGGGAACTTTGATGGGGATGAAGGGGTGGCAGCATTGTGCAGCACTGAAGACACAGGGATACACTCATTCTGGTGGAAAATGCGATGTGCAGAGAGGAGAAATGACCTGCAGAGTCACTGGCTGACACTATAAGTCCAGACAAGGCAGGAGAAGGAAATTCCAGAACTGTCGGGGGCTCCTTGACTTGCTTTGTATTTGACTGCTGGGGCAGCAGGAATCCAACAAAAGCTCATGTGTAGCTGTCCCTCAATACATCCTCTAGCTGCATGGGCAGCTATTATAGCTTAATTCCTAATACTAATTGGAATGTTTCTAAAGTATTGACACAAACAGTGATATAAATTCACATGCATTATCTCTACATTTCATCTGGTATGTAGAAGCACGAAGACAGAAGAATGAGTTTTGGACATATATCGTTTTTTTTGTGAGAGAAGCAGGAAACTGTCAGAGCAAATTATGAACAGAGATGAAGACACTGTGTGTCCTTGGGCACTCCTCTTGCTTCAGTGCAGAGATATCTTTCTACAGCATGGTACATCCCCAACTGTCCCTTTATTGCACCCTGCACTCTCTGACTTCCTACATTCCATGGTCTCAGTTGACACATATACAAAAAGACTCCACTGGAGTCCTTGTATATTGTCTGTGAATTGTTCTTTTAACACAGAACAAAACTGAACTTTTTTACCCTTCCCAATGTCACTGCCAACACTATCATTTGAATATCACATCTCACCTCCACAGTGACATTCAGGGTACAGGAAATATTACAGGAGATGCTCCAAGAAAACTCCAGCACTCACAACAGGCAGTAAGAAATTCACCATTACCATTCCCTAGTGACCAGCGAGCATGCTGAGGCAGCTGACTGCATTTTCTATGATTATTTTTGCTATTACTAAACTGGGATTAACAGTGGAACAACGTGAAGACCTATTATACTATAAATTAAAAAAAAACAACAACCAAACTATTAAATATTCACCAAATGAATTCCATTAATTATTCCATTATGATTCTTACATTTTTAAATTCCAAAATTTTCTCACCAAGCATGTAGCACAAGGAACATTTTAGACAGTAATAAAATACTAATAATTAGAAAAAAATATTTTCAGCTGTGTTTTTTTTTGTGGTTTACTTTCTTTCCTAACAAATTTTAAGGAAAAAACCCCATATTTTTCCTACAACCTTTTTCACCTTCAAGTACTTTGTTAGGAAAAAAAAATCTATTTTAAGTACCAGTGAAATTCATCATATCATGACAGGAAAGAAAAATTGTTTCATTTCATAAGATCCTCTAACAGCATGAAGCTAACCCCACAGTGTCTGAGACAGAAATTCTGCCAGGTATAGACTCAGAATTAGCAGAGAAAAGGAAGTTTCTCAGATTGAACTGTTAGTCATGATATGAAGAATGTGTGTCCCCTACAGATGTTATAGCTATTTGTATGATAAATCCTGATCATCACTGTAGGAATTTTGCAGCCTTCTTTTAAGTTAATGCTCAAGTTCAAATTAATCTTCTTTTGACAATGTTTGCCTAATATTTCAGTGTTGAACAACATTTCCAGAGTTACATGTGCAGTGAACCTACTGGGCACTTTAAAAGCTGTATTTCAGACTTTGTACTTGCTTCAGAAATACTTCTTTTAATTCTTCAGTGCTTCACAAGTATTTCCAGGAAAGACGAGAATAATAAGTATGGATAACTGTTTAACAAGGGCACATCTAGACTTGCAAATTAACTGGAATTAAGATTACCATTAATTTAGAGCATGCAACAGTTGTAGAACAGCTCCATGGAAAAAAGTACACATTCTAGAATAAAATAATCTTGTTCTCATGTTCGACACTTGAACCATTTTGAGTAACATAAGGTAAACAAGAACCAAGCATGTTTGTTCCAGTTCATGGGATCATTGCTTTACTCAGGAATGACAGTCTAGGGAATTCAAAATGAAATGAAGGATATGAAAATACCTTAAAGTGTCTCCAAGGAACTCAAAGTTGTATAAATACAGTCATTGGTGTCAAATGGCAGCAGCCCATTTAAAACCAGTGCTACATTTACACTCTTCAAAGGCCTGCGTAATGCTGAACATGGTGCTACATAGGGCACTGCACCCCCTCTCCGCCGTGAAAGAAAGATTTTTTTGACAAGGATGCATCCTTCTGCTGCCTACCTACACCCTCACTGAGGCAACAGGAGCTCTGGGCTTACTGTCTGGTTGTGGAAAGCGACAGTAAACTTTTCTGTGAGGAAACAAAACCAGTGATATTTTATTTGGGTGATACATGTGGAGCGGACCTCAGTATCTCCACTTCTCCTCTGCTCTTACGTATTAGGAACGAAAGAGAAGTTCTAACTGCTTGTACCATCCGACCATCACAAATAGCTTCTTGGTGGAAGCAGTGAGAGCTGTCCCTATAAAGGGAAGGTTGCTGTACTTCTTACAAAGATAAGGTTTTTTCCAGCCTTAAGTGTTGCTGGCCATGAAATGCCCACTGAAGTTATGCAATTTCTGTGTTTTTTCTTAAAATGCCATTTTAATTGTGTGCTTAATCTGTTTTTTCTACTATCTTTCAACATCTACCCTTGGTTGTTAGCTGAAAGCTGTCCCAAAAGACATAGCACTGATGAGACCAAGGCATCAAACCTCTGTAATTCTCAGTCCCAAGTACAGTATTAAGGCCAAAGAATAAAATGGGATCAGGAGCCCTGGGGCAGAGACACCTGATCACAGGTACTGAGCAGGCACTTGCCATAGCTGCAATAGTGCCAAATTTTTACCGCTACCTTGGGCTCCCTAGGACATACCATACCCCTGCCTTCACTGCCAAGGGGAGCAGCAGGCAGAATAGTGCACCTAGCAGGAGAACAGCTTCAAAAGATAGAGTCAGAAACTTGTAGCTTAATCTGGGCAAATTGAAGCTCTGCAGAGAACACTGTCCACCCAACAGAAAAGTGAGACTGGTGACGCTCTGTTCCACACCCTAGTTTTGGAGACTTCAGTAAAATAAAGGGGGTAATGACAGACAATGTGAGAAGATATCCTCCATGGAATCCCTCCATGTTCTGTCACGATCCAAGAACCAATCTCAGCACAGAGCTCATTCAAGCAGTATTTAAAGCAAGTAACCTCAAACTCACAGACCAAAATCATAATAGAAGCAAGATGACTCGAGTATATAAGGATTGGCTATTTAAATGCTTCCTGATGTAGATTTCACTCCCATACAGTTCCAAAGATAAAATCTAACGTGGAAAGAAAAAGCAACATAATGCCTCACATTTCAAACTCAAATCATGGTGTAACTGGGATAAAAGGAAACATGCTAGTCCATAAACACTCTGATTAATATATACTGTAAAATTCATAACATTATAAGCCATTATAATCACTGCATTAAGCAAGCCATTTAGAAGATAACATTGGCCTAAAAACAAAATTACCATAATAATATTAGGTGTCCTGATTAAAACAGACTTTTTTCATCTTAACAAAAAAGGTATTTTGAGTGACCTTTTCAGGCAATGGATATTTTACCTAGTTTCAGGACAACAGCCTATTCTTAATTTATTATTGTTTAACCTCAAGAAACAGCCAGGAACAGTTAACTGAATAAATAACAGTCTGGTACTAGGATCTCTGTTTTTTTCTCACAACTGTTCTCCTGTTTGCTGTCCTGTGTTTTTTGTCTTGTTAGATACACATTAACCTGTTAGACTGACCTTCACTTCTCTTCCAATCCCTACAACACATTACAATCCTTTAAAAAGACAACTTGAGAGAGACTGCCTTTTGGTAAATCTCCTCAACTGAGCTCTACAGACTGGTCTGGCATGCGTTGTGTACATGCATCTGTCATGAAAATTTGATGACAAATCAACTGTTTCCTGACAGATAGGCTGCAGTGACTTCAAATTCCCATGATATGTCTTTGTCCACAGGAAGAAAAATATTCTTCTCTACAGCAGTGATCATTCTCAAACTTTACTTCAATCCTCCATTTGCTTTACTCTGTATTATCATTTATTTGTATTATAATTTTTCTGGATCAATTAAATCCTGTTGTAAGATGCATCGTCCTGATCATCTTTTGGGAAAATGTAAAGAGACAGCAACTGATGAAAGTAAATGTTTCACAGTAATAATTCTGTTTTCAGAGGGTGAGAAATGAATATCCTTTTTAAGACTGACCTACCCCAGTTTGTTTAAAACTAAACTGAATTTGAACTGATAAACTATTCTTTTGAGATTAACCCGAATTGTGTACATTCAGTAAAACACTGTAAATCTAAACATACCTGAATTGGAGTCAAACTTTGTTTCTGACCTGCAAAAGAAAATAAAAAGATCATAAGTTACAAGAGCTGCTTTATGCCATAAAAGCCATTTGCCAGACTGATCCTCCCAGCAAACATAATTTGTAACAAGACTAGTAACTAACTCTGGATGTTAACGTTTAATGCATTCAAAAGCATTTGAACCCAAATAATTACTATTAATACTTTGCTGTTTTCTACAATGTAGAATTACAACAAAGGTATTCTAAAAGTCAAATCACAAAATTAAGAAAATAAAACATAAATTTAAAGCAGGATTAAATAATATACTGTGAATCATAGCACACAGTTATTCGTATGAAATAGTTTTCATTAATTTTCATTTTTGAAAAGTCATTACCAGGATTTAATTTATTCATGAATGTTTCCAATCTATTTTTGAAGCAGATACCGTTTCATTAATGTCATATGTATTGTGTCCAATGATCTGCACTTAATTGTACAACATCCTAGGAGGCTTTTGTTTATGTGTGTCTTCAATTTACTCACTCTGCACATAGGAGTAAGTGGTTAGATTTTCTTAAAAATGGAAAGCAGGGGGTGGGAGAGAGGGAGAGAGGAAGGGAGCCAGACCTTAATTTTAACATGTTTTAAAGTCTTTGCAAAAGGACAATGAACTGTGCATTATGCACCATTAGCTTTGGTTGTGCACTGCAGATTTTTCTCTCTCTAACAAGTAGTGTTTTCTTCTAAGGGCTTAGCACTTAGCAAATGAACCCTATAACCTGTATATTTAATAAAAGGAACTAAAAATTAGCCCTTGTGGGAACATCATGTTTCAGATATCGGTTAATAATACTTGTAAATGTAGAAGCCTTTGAAGATCTCAATTCAACTGTGGGAAAACTTAAGTTGGGTAATTACTCAAGATGCTGCTGATGTGCTGTCAAGCAGAATTAACCCTATGACTAGGCCTATCTACACAATCTGCTACAAGACAGCATTGTCTATATTGAGCTCTCAAACCAATTAACGGGCATGTTCCAATCAGATTTATATCGCCCAGTAACAATCAGTTGTACACATGGTCATGGCTGTCACAGCAGGACACAAGGTCTGCCCAGCAGGAGACCTGTTAAAGTATGTTACGCTGGCAGCAAAATGCATTTCCCCAGAAATTCCAAGGAGGAAGTACAAGGTTGGATCCTTTTACATTGCACCAAGGAGGGGATGTATTTTGGGAAGTTACAGTCCTTCTTGTTTCAGAAACAAATGACACAAGCTCAAAACCTAACTGCAGATTTATTTTCTTCTTTTATTTTATAAGGTTGTACATGCAGGAACATGTAGATGTGTTTTGCATGTACTCTTTATATTTTATATAACTGGTATTGTAATTCCATTCCATCTACTCTACAGCAAGCAAATATCAAATCAATCAATCATAATTTTAAAAATGAACAAATTCACACTATTAGCTAAAGTCTTCAGAAAGGAATCAACTCTTTTCTCCCATGCTGCTCATTTGCCACCTTATTCCAGTGCTCACAATACTTTACGCCTTAAATATAACTCTCAGGAGAGGGAGAGATGAAAGGGAAAAAAAGTATCTTCCTAATTGGTACTCATAAAGTACCATCAAAAGCACCAAACAAAGGAAGTATGGTGGTGATGTACCTTTACAAATACCACCACCAGTAACTGCCCAGGGCATCAACCCATGCTCAGTTTGGCACTGTAAGTCAGTTGGTATTTACACCCAGCAGGATGAAATCCCCACCCTGCAAAAAAAGGTAAATGGGGGAGAATTTCATTGAGTTCCAAGGAAAACCACTTAAGCCAGTGTTCTCGGTACAATATTCTCCTCAAACTGCTGTGTATGTGCCCACACTATTCTCTCTTGCTCATCCCTGTATCAGCAACATCTCACCTCACAGAGAGACACAACATATGAATATTACCCTACACTTCAATTTATCTGTACAATCAACTTCTCCCTGCCTAAATTCTAGATATTTGCTATTAGTTGGTCAAACAAACCTCTTGCTCCTCAGTCTGCATGGCTTGATATGGATGTATGCACTGCAATTTGTGGCATCAACAAACTGGGCCAGGGGCCAAGATGGCAGAGAGTACATGGGGAGGAGGGTCACAAAGGTCACTGGGCACTGTAATGAGTACCAAAGCTCCAAAGGGTCATAAATTACTGAACAACAAATCAGAAAACTGATATGGGGATGATAAATGAATAGAATTTTGCCAGCCAACAGCAGAATAGCTATGAGAGAAAACACAACATGGGAGGTAGTACTAGGAGCCATTGAGAGTAGGAGGGTCACGTATGTTATGGTCAGTTTCCCCTTGAGAAAAGACTGCAAAATTTAGGGCACAGTATTATAGAAACTGTTAGAGATCTTACAAAGGCAAAGAAAAAAAATGAGGAAAATAATGTAGCATCTTTGGCATTGCAAATAAGCAACAAATAGCAGATGTGAGAGAAGCACTCTGCATGAACACAAAGTCATCTTGACTACTTGAAGGAATGACAACACTCCCAGCAATTTCAATGGAAGAAGAACTTTTTTCCTAGATCTTCCAATATTTACATCTTCTTTAGTTGCACAGAGGTGTTAGAAATGTGCAGCCAAATTATGGTCATTAAATAGGGTAAGTAGTCAAAGTACATTCCAAAGGGATGTTCTGCTACACACAAAAGTATTTGCTCTGACTCCTTTGTACTTTTAAAACTGCGTTAACTATTGTTTGTAATCACTCACCATTGTTTGTTATCACAGTACATCCAAACTAAGCATCCTGCCAGACCAGATGCGCCTTACAGTGCCAGGTCCTGACTATACAAATTGTCTTTTATCATTTAATACAACAAGAGGGAAGAAAATCTCTGATGAGCAGAGAATAGCTTTGTGTGTATTTTCTCTACTTCTGACTCCTAAGAGTACTCTGAAAGTCAGGTAATAATTCATAAGTATCTTTGGAAATGAGACCATATGCATAAAGAGAGTAAGAGGGTATTTATAAAGTGCTTTCCATTTCCAACTGTGATACGGCTCAAATACACATGACATATGGCAACATAAATGCCAAGTAGGCTCAACTACCAGCACACCATGCACAAGGAAATTGTGAGCTACTGGAAAAATTTAGATAAGGACAAGGTGCTGCAGTACTTTTAAACATCCCAAAAATAACTGAGTCAAACACAAACAATAAAATATATTATGATCATTTTATCTATACTGCAAAGAGGTGTAAGGTTTCAACCTGTTCTTTTAAAAGGCGTCTTATACCAGATGCTCAGACTGCCAGATACTGAGAGAGAAACGGAGTAGTGATAATGACCATGTGTTCCTATGGTGTGAATTTTAAACTACTGCCTGCATAAGCATGACTGAACTGCAGTTGTTCATTGCCACATACTACAGTATGACCAGACACACTACTGCTGAAGCTAATGTAGAGCTGCTAGCTGCAGGGAAACAGGCCTTTGGTGAAGAGAGAGGAAAAGGACTTACTGCAGAACCTCTGCATGTGCATTACAACTGCTTGTTCTTTTACCCTTCATGATAAAGTATTTAACAGGTTTATACAGGTTTTGTTGAAGGAACATGGGGAACAGCCTTTGAAAGCCCCACAGTTCTCTCAGAAAGTACTCTGCAGTTCTAATTCTTTTAACGTGGAAGGAGTCTCCTGGCTTTCTTACACCTTTGCATTAGCAGTTTTAAACCAGGTTGTTCCTTTGAAAAGTTTAGCTTTAAGGATCCTAAACACAAGATTTGTAGGGGCAGACATTCAAAATACTAATCCCCTCTAAAAACGACTTGGACAGATTAAAGGTCTGTTACAGTCACAAAGATAACAGATGCAGCTTTGGTACATCTTAATTTTCAAAGAACTTTATTCCATATGGACATGGGAAGTTTGTTGAAAAGACAATGATCTAACAGGCTCCTGATGCAGTCCAAGCTAACCAATGTGTGAGCAGAATACAATCATTCATTTCTCATGTTTGCCCCCAATGGCACAGAAAATAGCAAGTTGGATATCGGGGTTCCTGGCTACAGCATTGCTAGCAAGCTAAAGGTGGCCAGAACAGAAATGCTCAGTTGTGAGCATGTCCCTGGACACTGTGCTGACCTATATAATACTTACAAGAACTGGTTTCTCCTAGACAGGACCTAGGCGAGCTTTAGGACAGGCTCAGGTCAGGGATCATTCCCCATAAGCAGGATGAACCACACCACTCTGTTTCAGAGGAGAGCAGTGTAGGCTAAAAACACAAGCTGTATCTTGCCACTTGGTTTTAGGGCTAGAGAAGAGGCTTCTGTCCATTTTGTTTACAAGTATTGAAACAACCCTTCTGAAAACACAAACCATTACTTGGAAGCAGTCACTTATCTTACTCATGAGTCCAAGTAACAAGTCAGGCTTCCAGAAGAAAAACCCACAGCAGTATTTGAATGTAAAAATTAATACCTAATGTAACTACCTAGGAATTTCTCAGACCCTCACCATCAGGGAATTTGAGAAGTCCCCAAGCTTTAATAACCATGTAGCCCCTTGGGCAGTAGAAGGAGCAAAGCTGGGCTAGCTACTGTGTTGTGGATAGAGAACAGATCCTGTGGTGTCTCGGGCTGCAAAACTAGTAATAGGTACTTCCCAGAGCTGGACATTCCTAATGCCTCTCTCTCTTCCACCCTCATGTGGATTCTCTGCTATAATACAATAATACATATTATTTACAATAATATTATCTGCTATAATCTAATAATACAGTTGAACTCTTGTTCAGGTCTCCCCTCAGAGAGGGCTTAATGTGATCTCCTGATTTTCTTATCATTTTAAGAACTTAATATCTTTGAGGTTTAATAACTACTTCCCTGCCAAATTTGGCTGAACTTAGCAAGCAGATTAAATGATACAGTTTTATTATTAGGAAAGGACTGACACAGATTTGGCATAATGCTATAAGTCTTACTTCTTAGGAAGCCTGGTTAAAGAAGTTTTATTCACTGTTGATGGATGCTGTGACAATTTCTGTTCTGCATATTGATGAAAATCCAAATTCCAAAAGAGCATTTTAACATCAGAGAATTATTTAAGTTGGAAAACACCTTTAAGATCATCAAGTCCAACCATTAACTTAGTGCTGCCAAATCCACCACTAATCCATGTTTCTAAGCACCACATCTGCATATCTTTTAAATACCTCCAGGGATGAGTAAGTAGTCTTTGGGTGAGTTCTGTCCAGAGTTTATTTTAACATGAGAGCTATAAACAGATGAATATAGAAATCTACAGCTTCTGCAGTCATAATCCATAACACTTCACCCTACCTGATTTTACTTTAGATATCTACATACATACAGTCAAGCATAAGGTAGGTTAAGACCAGATGAAAATTAGTTCTTCCAAGCAGAGTGACAGAAGAATAGTCAATACAAAGCAGTGTGAATTTCAAACAAGGGATATAATAAATGAGGCTTTAAAGTTTACAAAGAATCCATTGAAATCTTACACTGAAAATAGTTCATAGCAGAATCACTGGAAATTACCTATACAAGCAATTGTCCCCTGTACTCAGCACTGGTGGGGGTGAACCTCCCCTGTTCAGTTTTGAGCCCTTCACTGCAAGAAGGACATTGAGATGCTGGAGCATGTCCAGAGCAGGGCAATGAAGCTGGTGAAGGATCTGGAGCACAAGTCTGATGGAGAGCTGGGGAGATGGGGAACCTGGAGAAAAGAAGGCTTAGGAGAGACCTTATCACTCTACAACAGCCTGAATGAAGGGTGTAGCCAGGTGGGTTGATCTCTTCTCCCAGGTAACAAGTGACAAAATAAAAGGAAAAGGTTTCAAGTTGCACCAGTGGAGGCTTAGATTGGATATTTGTAAAATTTCTTAATGGAAAAGGTTGTCAAGGACTGGAACAGACTTCCCAGGGAAGTGGCTGAGTCACCATCCCTGGAGATATTTAAAAGACTTGCAGATGGGGCACTTAGACATATGGTTTAGTGGTGGACTTGGCAAGACTGGGGTAACAGTTAGATTCACTGATTCTAAAGGTCTTTTCAACCTACACAATTATATGATTCCTAAACTGGTGAGAACCAACTTACTCAAATATATGTTATGAAATAGAAGCTACTGATTTTGACAAAGTTTTTAAGGAAACTAAGAGTCAGACAGGACAGATGAAGTTGCTTAAGTAGTTCTGTTAGATCTATTAGAAACACTAAAGCAATGACTTCATGTGGACTCTCCTAGCCAGATAGCCAGTGCTGATTTGCCATTTGGCATGCTCAAATGATATAAAGATCATTAAGAAAGCTTAAAGACCACCAATTAAGCACTCAGAACTGGGACAAGGAAATTCTTTGGAGGGATCTAGCCTAGTGACTGAAATCCTCCCCTGTATTGTGAAGGTAGGAGTGGTACAATGTTAATGGCACAATTATATTGCCTAGTCACATTTTCACTTTCTCATGATTGGATGTCTGAGAGACGTTGAGAAGACCTGACACAGCTCAACAAAAATCAAATGGAAACATAACATGGATAAAGCTATTGCTATGTCTCCTAGTGCATGTTCAGAAGAGCCAACACCATTACCAAGAATTCCTTCCAGGAAGCAATAAAAGCAGCAGTGGTGATTTATGAAGACTTGGCAATTCAGTCCTTGGCCCTAAAATTGAAAACTGACAGAACAATAATATTTCTTTTTTTTTTTTTTAAAGGAAATCATTCCCCCAGGCTTCCCAGTTCCCATCTATACCACATCTTTCTCACAGTCCTGCATATGGCAAAGGACATGACCACAGTTTGTTAAATATGGAATAGCTTCTCTCTTATGGTAATAGTGTGAGTCATGGATTTCACTCAGTTCCATTCTAACCTGCCATGGCTGTGAACAGAATGATATCTTTGCATTATGTACAAGAAAATGCCTTGAAAAATTCAAGTAGGTGCAATCTTGCAAATACACTTGGCCCTGAGAAAATAGTGAGCATTTGGAGGCATAGGTGGCTCTCTGTGTACTGATACAGAAAAACACAACATGGCCTGAAGGCTGTTGAGCCATGATAAATGTGACTCGCAAAAAATTAACAAAAACAGGTATGGTTGGTAAGTAAGTATGAGGGCTTTTTCTCTGCCTTTTTAGTTCTCTATCAGAGCAGTGCTCTGCTGAGACATGCTCCAGCCACACTAGGTTAGGTCCAGCGAAGAGGCAGCCATGAAAAACCACCCTGGAGAAAGGTGGGGGTAGCAGGGCTCCTTCCTTTAGCATAAACCTACAGCTAGACTGCAATAAGTGTAACACAAAACTACCTAAGGGCTGGCTTGCAGAAATGGAGGTCCTTGAGATTAGTTTATTGTCTCTCTCATTTATTGCTTTCTTTAGGGCAGCTGTACTGGGATGTAGGAGACTGTCTGGCGTGAAAGTTCAGAGATGAAATAATTAGATTCAATGGCATGATTATGGATTTTATGTGTGAGGCACCTTTGTTTGTGGAAAAAGTTAAAGCATGTCCTCCATAAAGCTTGGGAGGTTTCTCATAACATTAATACAAGTAGGTAGATGAAGAGATGTCAAATTCCTAGTTGTTTCTTTTATCTTTCCTGTGATAGAGACGAGTTCTGTTTTAAAGACTTACCAAAAACCAGGTCTTTCATCTGTAGTGTAAAATTCATGTGTTCCCTGACCTCATGTGTCACATGGTAATGAAACAACGTAAATCAGAACTGTTAAAAGTTGAGGTTTGTTAATATTACTGCGGAAACTCCAGTCTCTTTCCTAGTTAAACTGACAGGTCCATAGTCCAAATATATATATATTTACAGATTACAACGACATAAAGAAAAGAAATTAATGGACATCCAATGAGAAACAAAGGTAAATGCAAGTTTCAGATCACTATCTGGAAATTACAAAACAAAACCACCCAAAAACCCCCATGCCACCACAAAAACTACTTGCATTTTAAATGCATAATGGACTTTCTTTGTATTGCACTACCACCTCACTCCTAAGAAAATACTACGTTGATTTACACTTTGTGGGGACAATGTAGTAAAGAGCATACATTTTGCATTCTGTTATGTATGTTTCCTTATCACTTTTTTCCATCTGCTGGGGCTGAATCAGTGACCAAGATACAGGAATTTATCTTCCCTGGTTGAGGAAGACATTATATACTGATATTTTGGGGTCAGTAAACAAAAGACTATGAACTCCTATTGGCTTCTCCATTTGTTCCCACTCTTGCCAGCCACTTCAAACAACAGGCTGAATTTGATGTAGACCAGAGGTGGCAAGAGGTCCCAAGGCAACACAAAGACTTCTGGGTGATGGGGCTAAGGCCAGTCCACTCTCAGGATACAATCAGTCAGGTGTCTTCTTCAGGTGCCCACTGGCCTAGGATTTATTAAAAATAAACATCCCTCTTTCCCTCTCTCCTCCCATAAAATCCACAGAGAGTCTCAAGGAGAATCCAAAAACAGGGACATTTCCATATAGCTCATGTGAAATTCGACACATTAACTCAAGACTATGCCAAAGCATACTGTGCACTTGAGATAATCACAGGTAAGCCTCATATTGTAGTTTTTTCCCATATTAGATAGATTGTGAATGCAACTGGAAACTAGTTCACATTCATTTATGTGAACTACTGCTGTTCCAATCTTACCCCAGAAAAAAACCTGGACTCTTTTTCCATCCATGATAAAAAGAAAGTCTGTCTTGAAGGTAAAAGGTGAAATACTGGCCCCATTGTACTAATTTTCCAAATATGAATTGATTTCAACACAGCCAAGATCCCCCTGACAAAGGTTTAGCTGTTGTAAGCAGGGGAATGTCTAAACGGCAAAGTAGAAAACCAGGTTATGGAGACTTTGGATCCCCACTTTGAACTCCCAAGTTAAGCACCATAGCAACACATGACAGAAGACTATTGTCTTGTCTGCGCTTGTAACCATCAGCTTTTCAACTCAAAAATTTACATTATTACTCAAGTTTCTGCAGGTAATCTTCCCAACAGAGGAATCAAACGTTACAGAGATGACGTGCTTCCTTCATTTTACAGTCTCTGGAGAACAACTATCACTATCATTCTGGTGATTCTAGAGCTACATCAATTGTACTTTCCTCTGTAACCTATTACCAGCCCAGGTTTCTATATTATTAGTGCTATCTTGACCATCCTACTTCATGCTCTTGTAAAGATACCTCCTCAAATGAGAGAGACTGAGTCAGCATGAACTGAGAGGCAGAAAAAAAAAGGCAAGAAAAAAATTAAATTCTTCATCAGAATAAACACAAGCAGCCAGAAATAAGAAAAAACACATAAAAAACAACTGCATCTGTGCAGAACAATGCTGTGATCAAGAGAATTCAATCAGCACTGCTTCTAGTGTTAAATTTAGGGTCATAATTCCCACAGTACTTCTAAAAAGCATTTTTCATGCAAGACAAAAAACTTAGTATTACTTTCCTAATCCTTGCTCTAATTCCAAAACCAGTTCTCTACATGTGCTAATTGGGATGGATGGAAAGACAGCAGGTAAGACAATTTTCCTGGTTTTTGTTTTCAAAACTGCTTGAATTCTAAAAAACAAGGCATCTACTTTTTTCCCCAGTATCAGGCAAAATGCTGTAGCATGGACCCAGCATCGCCACCCAGCAGCTCTTAAAGCTACCTCTAAGTAGTGCTAACACTCAAACCTCAGTATCTGTTACTGGAGTGAAAGACTGTGTTGCAATTAGTTGGCATAGCTGCATGTAGAAAAAAGAATATTTTAAAAATTACTACTGTTTTTTCTGTCATACTTCCTGTTTTACCCAAATGTTATATTGCTGTCTTATTTATCATAATTTTTACCTTTAGTGTAAGATTAATTTTACTATAGCACTATCATTTACATTGCTTCTCTTGTATCCTTTAACAGGCTGAATGACTTCACCATTCTGTAAGTCTGTGGAATGACCTTATAAAATTATGTATGGAATATACACAAGATTACACATCACCTAAGACACAGAAATCTCAAAACTATATTTAGCATACTCACTTGAATAAAGGAATCCCACAAACAACACATTTGTATATTCCTTGAGCTTTATGGTGCGTATACTCCCCCTCAAAGGCACTGGGAAAACAACAACACAACATTTTAAAATTAAATAAAGGATTTTTTTTTTTACTACTGAAGTAGCTAAGTCTTTAGAAAATGTTACAGAAAATCCTCACATTTTTGAAGTTGGCAGTTGGTTTTTACTAAAGGCAGTAAGTAAAGCACGCAGAGGAAAAGGGGAATGTCCTCGTTAGTGTGCCTCAGGTGTCACAGTGCACTGTGCAAAAGGAAGCAACCATCCCACAGTTCATAGGCCAGAACTACAACACCAACAAAAAGGTGTAAAACTGGAGGCTTTCCCTGTTTGGCCAGTTGAAATGTCCAGTTTTTGTAAACACGGGTTGTTCAGCACGTAGCTCAGTCTGCCACACCTGCCCGGGCCCATGTCTGGGCTGCAGTGGAGCGAGGTGTGCGGTGCTGGGTCAGGCTGCCACTGGCTGCCCAGGCGGCAGAAGCATTGTAGCTGAAAATGAAATAATTGGTGCATGATTTCAAGCTGTGTGTGCCTTGTATTTTCAGTTGAAAAGCAATATTCCAGCTTTAAGGGAATATTTTTCTAAGTTAACAATCTAAAAGGCTAGGAGGTCATTCACCTAATACGAATCAGCTGTGCTAGCCCAACAAAAAGCCTATGTGCTCAGCAGCTTGTTTTTATTATCCTTTCACCCTTTTTATGAGGTCCAATTTTTTTTTATAAACAAGATTTTTAAGAATGACCTAATCTCCGATTGTTTGTGTGCATTAAATCACGTTGTTGGTCCTGTACACAAGAGCGTGGTGAGCGGGGGGAAGGCAGGCATCCCAGCTCTCCTGCAGGAGCACCAGGGGGGCACCATCCTTGCCAGCCTCCCCAGCACATTCTGTCACCAAATTCAGCACTGTCAGGAAGAGGTCTGCCCATTAACCGGGACCGCACGTGCAGCGGGGAGCCCTTTCAGCTCATGAATGAAAACAAGCAGTTACATCATTAGTACATTTGGAGCAGAGGCAAAGCCAGGGCCTTAGGCCAAGCTCAGTGGTATAAATTAGACAACAAAAAATGGCTGGGCCTTGGCAAGTTACTTTCGTGCTGGAATCAGCTGAGAGAGAGACTTTATTCACTAAAAACAGTCTTGGAAGGGAGTCTTTTTTTCCCTCCAGGACTTGAGGCTGCCTTCCAGCGACTAAAGCCATGTGAGGGCAGTTATTGAAAATTTTTGACATTCCAACCACAAATGAGCCAATAAATACCTTCTCCACATGTGCTTCAAAAAGAAATTGGAGTGGGGTGGAAAAGAACTAAATTATGCTACCTTCTTTCTGCAGCCAAAACGTCTATACTTACAATGGCCACCTTCAAACCTTCAGCCTCCTGGCACAGGGCCATTTCCCTCGTGGTTCTGCTTACTGCGATGTCTTCCAAAAAAAGTGTACCTAAACCACTATTACTTCCACACGTTTTGTAGTAAACTAAAAACAGACTCTAAACATAAGTCTGGTGACTTTATAAGACATGCAGTGTTCATTAAAAGAAAAAGTCACACAAGACCTTTGGCCCTGGCCCCCGTGTTGCAGATGCTTGTCTTTGCAGTAGTGTTAATTTGTAGGGGTTAGTAAACAAGTGCAGAAATCCTGGGGAAAGGAAAAAAAAAAACAAAACCAAAACTTGGTGGGGAAGGAGAGGAAACACCAGTAAGCAGAGAAGTGGAAAAGAAAGATGCCCGTGTTTTGAGATCTGAGTTTCTTTTGTCCTGCCTTACCTTTCAGTCCCTTTTTCCTGAGTGACGTGGTATTGCAAGGGTGTCAGCCTCTTCCTCAGCTCCTCTTGGGAAAAGACCACCTTACAGCCCTTTTTATCCCTACATGACCCTGCAAAGGGAGAGGATATGGGAGAAGGAGCCTTTTAGCTTAAATCCTGAATAATTGCTTTGGCAGACAGCCACAGCATAGCTTCTGCATTCACTTGTCAATGACCAGACCGGTCCCTAATGCACGAAGAATAGCTCAGCTGTACCGCAGCTGATTATTTCTTCAAATCCAAGTTTAAAAAAGAGGTTTTATAGACAGCCAGGTGATTCCACTGGAGCAGTGACAATGTGTTACAGCCAAAGCCCTTCGATGTGTTAGACACTAAACTGTTGCGCACACAATCATTCACAACAAAGTACCATTTTTCCAATCATTTAAAACAAAAAATCTGCAAAAAATCCAATTACAGTTGAAACATTCTTTACAAGACATCTATATTGGAGACTTACGGTAATGGGCATATGATGTTTAGCCACAACATCTAGCAGTTTCCTTACCCTTAAAAGTAGCTGAAAAACAATTTTAAATCTTCAGAATTACAATTAGGTTGATTTAACTTCTAGTTGCATTCTCATTCTTTATAACAGCAGCCATTTTATTTTTTCACTGTTGAAGCAGTAGGATGGGAGTCCTGAGGAGCAAGTAATTTCTTTATGCACAAAGCTGTACAAGATTCAATAGTAAACTTGTAAAATGTAAGGTTGTTATTGAAATTACACACCTTTGAAAATCCCAACTTATGCATTGCTTAGTTCACACAGAAAATCCAAGGAATATGTAAGGATTACTGTAAAAATCCACATTAATATAGCGCAAAAATTCACATCAGGAAAGGAAAAAAAAACAACAATAAGGCTGCTTTTGGGAATGAAAACTCACAAAGTAGTAGCAGAAACTGCCAAATATTCAGGTAACTTTGATAACTGTTGACAAAAATTAGCTGAGAAAATACAGCAGGGAAAAGCACTCCAGTTATGACAGTAATTAAAATATGGTACAAGTAGACATAAATAGTGCCGACAAAAATATTTTTTGCTAGTAACATACACACACTCATAAAAAGACCAATTGTGTTCCCGAAGTACGGGCAACAGAGCTACCCATCTGTATGTCATTTAGTACAGGAGAGGCAATGGCAGGTTTAAATTACATGGTATTGGATTGCAATTTCCTAACATTGGATGCTTTTCTGCTTTTTTACCTTGAGTCATTACTAAGGAGCGTTCATAAAAAGTAGCTTAAAGCACAGATGCTTGCAAATCATTTAAGAAAAGATGTTTCTTTCTTCCTCCCCCTCTTCTTTTCTCAATTTTTTAATGTGTGGGGGTGGGGGAATAGTGGAGAGAGAAAAAGAATAATGCTATTGGTCACTATTGACTAACCATTAACCTTAGGAAGTATTTTCAGGAAGAAAAAAGTAAAATTGAAAACATCTGATTGAAATAAATAGTGCAAACATAAAAAGCTTTACTACTGAAAGAAAGGTATTGAAAAGCGACTTTATTTCATAGATTAGAAATTACTTTTCATCTAAACATTCTTAAAAACAGATTGTTTTCCACTCTAAGCCATCTCATTAGCTGTGCTGCAGAGCCCTCGTTTTAATGGCAAGCTTTGAAAGAGTGCTGCTGTATGCCTTTGTTAGCTTCAATCTTATTTGGGAGAGGGATAAAGATTTCATTCCAGGTCTCTTTGTTTGTCTTTCAAGAACCACTAAAGCGGTATTCACACAAATTTTGCAGGAATGTGCCCTGTTCCATAGCTTACAAATTATTTGGTTTTGGTGCACTCAAAGGTCATCTTCCAAATTAGCAAAATTTTCCTACATCCTGGCTTTTCAATCTTAAATGTAAATATTGTTTCCTAACTGTAAGTGAGGTTTATTCTTTATAACATTTGGTTGCTTATTTAAAGATGTCAAACTTTGGAGGTTTTTATTCTCCAAACGCACAGGACTCTAGGACTAATAAGTCTTTCAAAGCATAGCTAACAGGGAATGGAAGCATATATATTATATAAATAGCTATTGTTATCTTGCATTACACAGCTCAGAAAGAAACTGAGAAACCATCTTCTACCTATCATTTCAGTCTTAAAAAGTAGCCTAGAGAGCAGAGGAATTAATATCACTTTAAAAANTCAAAAAAATACATACTATTTGCTCTTTAGATGTTGGGGGGGGGGGAAAGGCAAATTAAGCATAGTTTCACTTGGAAGAAGGAAAAAAATACTGAGTGCTTTAAGTATTCCCTGTCTACTGTCCTTAAGTAATTTTTCACCTCTTTTAGAAATTTAATGTTCTTTAATCAATGGGCTTACTATACGCACAAAAAATTTTCTAGAGATCACTTGATTCACAACATAAATCAGAAGTAGAAAGCATGTTAAAAAAAGATTCTTGTCTCATCTTGGTTTTAATAATAAACTGCGTATTTTATAATCCAAACATTTTTGTCCACAGGGGAATTTTACCAAACTGCAGTGGGGTAAAATGCAGCTGACCCCAACAAAAGATTGTCCAGGTTTGTAATCTGAGTATGCATCAGCAAAAAGTTGCACTACAAATCATAAAGGAAATCTCTTGGCCCAGCCCTCAGCATTCAAGAATTATCCTATTCAGTTAATTGCACTTATTATTTAATTGCTAGCAACAAAAAGAATAGGTCAGTAAATGGATCATACTATTTCTATATTGCTAAAGAGCCAGGGAAGTAAAGAAAGACTCATCCCTGACTGCGGCGGATGTAAAGGTACATGACCTGAAACAGAGCTAGTCTACAAGCTTCCATAAAATGCAATGAATCACAGAAACCATTGGATGAGATTCTCAGAATACTGTCCTTTGATTAGGAAAAAAATTACATGCAAGAGGGACAAAAGTGCTCAGCTTCTAGCAAGAGTGGCTGCTTCTGGTTTTGCAACTGTTACAGGAGACACGCAAAGACATGCCCAATAGGAGAAAAACTGTCACTAGAAATGGAGATATGATAAAACTTGTTATTAAACCAGAGAACAAATGGGCAGGCTGACCACCTTCCTCAGTCTGGTTCTCCATAGACAGGATGAGCTTTGGGCTGTGGAAAGGGTTTCCACACAGGCAACGAAATTCTTCAGCAACTCAGGCATAAACGCAGGTTCACTGGCAAATTATACAGTTCAAGGCAGATGAGAAAAAAGTCATCAGTTCTAAACACAGCATGACATCAGTGTGATTTCATTGGAGGTGAGACTAAATTAAATACAGTATGAGAATAAGAGAGTCTGGATTCATAGGATCTATATTAGGACTCTGGAATGGATCTCACTTGTTCTTTGGAGGTGGTGTTCTCACCGACTTTTAGAAGAGCTCAGTACAGCTATGTTCTGAACTCCAGTTAAACACTGCTGTTAGGAGAGGCCTGCAAGGGCAAACAAAATTCCCTTTACATTCCACTGGAGGATTGAAGGCCAGATTAAATCTCTCTAATCAGCACACCACAGTGCCTTCATTGGGGCTGGCACTCATGAGAAGAGCAGTGTGCAGGCAGCTGTCACCAACAGACACTTGCCTTCAGCCTCCTACCAACCATGCCAGCAGTGCTAAAAGCAGTTATGATATCCTGCAGCAGGATGGAAGGCTTCGAGAGGAAAAAACCAGGCTCACAAATCTCAAAGAGTAAACATTAAAAAAAAAAAAAATGCTGAGAAGGGTGATATAAACACCAACAGAAATCCCTCTTGGAGCCTTCACAGTATTCCTGTGGTTAGGAATGTTTTTTTCCAAAAAACAAGGCAATGCATGCTGCCATTTACTACTCACCTGCAGACTATGGGCACTTCAGAGTTCAGCTCCAGAGTCCTCTGTATGAATTAAGTGAACAGAAAGTATTTTCTCAGTGTTGACCTGATAATGAAGACATTAAGCGTCTCACCTCACATATAAATTCCAATTGACCTTTTCAAATTTGTGGTTTATAACATTCCTTTCCTATAAGTAATCAGAAGAAAACTAGGAACAAGATATGTTCAGACAGATGGACATGAGTTAGCAGATCATTACTCCTCACCACTCAGCCCCTTCACCTGTTCCAACATGCCAGAGGGTGGTGATTAGCGTCTGACATGCTCTGAAATATGGTGGCATTTTGCCTGATGGCTTTCCTACTTCAAACAGTCTTTTGAATCATTCTAACAGTTTTCTCTCTTTTTTTTTTTTTTTTTTTTTTGCTTCCTATCACTGAAATTAGCTCAATATTTCAACTGTGTAGAAGACACAGCATACATTTTCCCCCTTCTATGTTTGGTTATGTTCCACTAGCATTAATGGACATTACAGTCATGGACCGAGCACATAGCACTTCACCTTCCTGAATTAAATACAGCAAGATCAAATGTTCCAGCAGAGCACAGCTATATAATAAATTGGGCTTCTAGTTTTCAGTACTACTTCTTTTAATATGCGCAAGAAGTTTTTTAGGGACCTTACAGCACGTTTTATTATTTATATACCATCCTAGCCCAAATCTTGCAATGTGACCTGTGTAGGCAGACCCTTAGGAATATGCACAGCTACTTAAGGGTCTTTGAATGTACATCAGATTACAGGATCTGGCTCTAAGTGTATATCACTCTGCTTCCCAAAGCCTGCCTCCCCACAGTGAGTCAGACCATGGTAGATCAATGCTACATTATCAAAAACTGACATTTAAGAGGAATCCTGCAAAGTTAAAAAAATACTTGCATACATTTCTTTAAAGAAATATGCTATTGCTAACACTCATATTATTAAAACTGGAATTTCTCAGGTTTTATTATTTCAAATTTCATTTACACAGTTTATGCCTCTTGTTGACAGTTCTGCCTCTCTCTGATTACAAAAAGGCAAATGCACAACTCTCTCACTTTTGTTAAGTTTGTTTTGGGAGAATACCACAGTGTCCTCTTACTGCAAACAAGCCAGGTACTGTTCATCTACTTTTAAAAAGAACAATTCTTGAAAATGCACATCATTGCAAACAGTTCTATGGCCTTGTAAATTGGAAAACAGTGTTATAGAACCTGTATTTGACATATTTCTTTTTACAATCCACTCACAAGCAATTTTAAATTACCTAAGCCTGCTGGTGACTAGGATGAATGCTGCAAAAGAAATTCTGAAATGCTGGGAGGTCAAGTTTAAAATCCAAACTTCATTATTAAAAAAACCCTGTAAATGTTTTATACATTGAAAAACTAATCTGTGTTTCTTCTCTGAGGGATGGCTCCTTTGCTTTCTTGCTGTAGGTAGCTAACTCCCACCCGCTGTTGTAATACCATTTGCAGTTTCATGCAAGCATTAGGAGTAATGGGGCGAAGACCATTTCCACTATATTGTGCATTGAAAATCCTAAAGCCAGGTACCAGGACAGCAGTTACAATTTTGGGTCAAATGCCATGTTCTATCTTAAAAGGACACCACCCAAAATTAACTGTGTTTAAAAAAATTATTTACTTAACACCCAGGAGGGTCAGATGGCCACAAGGGAAGGGCAAGCCCCTTCTTTGCAAATTTACAAACTTCCCATGCAATCAAGTAACAGAGCTGTCACATTTATTTTTTCCACCTGGTCATCAGCATGGTTCATGTTTAATACAAACACATATATTCTGAGTCACTGTCAGAAATCTCCCACATAAGACAGCAAACATCTTGAGCACAAAAAAAAAAAAAAACCAAACCAAAAAAGTCTCCAAACTGCTAATTCATGCATCTCTACTGTGCACTGTGCACTTGTTTTCTTTCCAAAGAATGTGATACAGGAACCCCAGTGGTCCTGTACAGGCAGCATCTATGGGAACAGAAGCTGCCCTATTGTTTCCACACATCTGAAAGTGTGTTTGCAGCAAGTTACATGGCCATGCAAGCCAAAGAGACATTCCCTGGAAAAGAAATCTGAACCCTGCAAATGTAAAAAACATTTAACAAAAGACTGAAGTGTTTTGCATAGTGGGAAACGGAGAAAGAAAAGCAGGTCCATTTGTCCTCTCCAGCCATGTCTATACTTCACCTCCTTATCTGACGTTAATGAAACAAATGTCACTACCAGCCACAATCTTGGTCTCACAACCTTTCCAATCTGTGACAACTGAGGAGTCCATCACCACCCTGCACTAGCTGGTGGAGGTGAAGGCAGCTTCCCCTGGAGATTTTTGAGCTGTCATCTTTACTAGTACCACAGCAATGACAGCATGTGGCTGCTTGGCAGATGTTGGTGAATAGAATCTTCAATTAAGTGGAGCAAAAGCTCATTAGACTATAAACTGCCACATTTGTTATAGTTTCTGCCGAGATGGCCAAAGACAGAGCGCACAGGGCAGCTGACCTATTTGCCTTACTCCTGGATGCAAACCAGGCAAGACAAGATCAAGATCTATTGGTATAGCAGTGGAGGGGAGAGCATTTATAATGATGGATTTCTCTTTCTCTCCCCACTAACAGATAAAGAGACTTTTGTTTTGCTGATAGGATCCTAGCACCTTTCACAGGCACTACATTTATTTAAATTAAAAGTAAGAAAGGCAAAGATACTGAGCACTCTATCTGGTCAGTAGATTTCTGTCCATGTCAATAAAAGGGTGCACAACATATGGAAAGACATTTTATTAATAGCAGAATTAATTTAAAGAAGAGTGGTTTATGCTACCTTTAGCATTTAAAATATTTCAGTTAGCCATCAAAGTAAGTTTATTCATACTGCTTTAATAAAGGTTGAACACTGCAGCAGAAACAATTAAGTAAGCATTTGCCAGCATTTTCCGCAGTGGTGTGTAGCTTATTTTGGCACTCAGGCTGTTGCTAAATGCTCCTGCTGCTTCCTCCACAATAGTGATGTGTGGCCTGTGAAATGAGCACTGCATTTCAAGACTCAACGTGCCACAATCTGTACTTGGGATGGGGGTGGAGGAAAGGAGAGGAGTGGGGGAAGGTTTCTCTTCTCCTCCAATTCCCCACAACAGCTCAGATCTAACCCCTCACAAAACTCAGTCTATCTTGCAATGTGGAGGGTAAGGAATCCTTTTAGCAAACACACAAACAGGAATAGCCTGCTCTAATGGCCTTTCATCCCATTTCTCCAAGGACTGAGGAGCATATCCAGCATAAAGACAGGAACTGCTGGGACACTGTGCTCCAGCTTTTGCTCTGCCATTGACCTGAACTACTACAGAAAACACTGTAGACCCCTGCCCTCTCAACCTGCTTCAGGACTAAAGGTAGAGAAACAGCCAAAAAGCTTTGTAACTGCCAACTTCTTTTCCTAATGGGCCTTCTGGAACTCACTATTCTTCTTGAAAACGCAGCCATGCTTTATGGGTCAGGAAGATTGGGTCAAGCTCTGTAAAAGGGCTTTAAGAGGACTTAGTCAAGCTGTTCCCTGCTCTGCTATCCTTGGACTCCTCGACCTGAGCCAGAGCACTGAGCGGGGAGTTCTTGCATTCATAAAGCTGCCAGCACTGCACCTGGGCTGCCAACACCTCCCATCCCACAAGAACCTCTCCTCCAGGCAGAGCAAGGGGGCACCTTCATACCCTGGCCACTCAACCCTTCCCAACACAGCTTCTTTTGAAGGAAATCACGAATTGAGAAACATGTTTAACTTGTAACTAAGAACAAATATTTTCCGCTTCTTATCAATCTCTGGGACACAACTCCTTGCTACTTGTTTCCTCTGAAATAATGATCTGTGCTGTAGCAACCTGTGGGTTAAGCTAGCAGTTAAGTTTTACGGTAATGTTTGTGTCTCTAGTGCCTGACTTCCATGCTGTAGACCCATTCCATGTTCCATGAAATTCCAAGCTCACACATTCTCTAAGTGACCCATCTGATCACCTCCTCCACCGCTTCCCAACATAGTCTTACTGACTTTTGGGTTCACCTTGACTTCTTGCATCTTTTCTTGCCTGTACTACCTCAGCTTAGCAACATAAAAAAATGACCTTCCTTTTTGTGTGCTGTCTGTCCTTTATACCACATTCTTTTCTGAAACCTTCATCACTGACTACTCAGAAAAAGGACAAAGCCAGGAGTGCTTTTAATAGCAGGGGGAAATTGAAGACAATCCTTAGAGGACTTCTCAGACCTCCTGTTAAATACTTCAATAACTAAAAAAGTAATTTTACATGAAAATCTCTTAAACACCATTAGAGCTGAAACTTCATCTTTCCCATACCCAACTAAGCAGAAAGCACAGTAATCCGGAGCTGCACAGGGCACAGGAATGGAACACAGGAAATTTATGAGCTCCCAGAATTAAAACATTTCTGTAAGAAAGATGGAAATGGTTTGTGGTGGATCCTTTATGGGAGCAGGAAGGGAATGCAAACAACCTTAAAAGATCCATGTGGGAATTCATTCAGGAACTCACTCTGTGTATGGTCTGGGAGCACAAGTAATCTCTCATCATCCCAGTGCTTCTCAGTGCAAGAGTCAAGAGGCTCCACCCATCTGAGGCACAGATGAGCACCTTCTGTCTACTGAGTAGATGAGGAAGAGTGTGAAACTCCACCAGAACAAAGTGGAGGAAAAAATCCAGGGTAAAACTCTAGGGTACATACAGCAGGCTTCTAGTCTCCTTCGTGATCCAAGTTTCACAAGTATCAGGCACTCTTAGAGTATTACTCCCAGTGAGATATCCACAAATAAATTTAATTCTAAACGGCATTAAATAAGGCATTGTAGACCAAATACTACTGTACACAAGAAACTTTTGTAAATACACTACAACCACTGAACATACTCCCATTAAGACAGTTACATGCAAAGTTAATTTTTAAAACTCATTTTAAAGCCATTCCAAAAATATGCTCTATTACAATAATAGTGTTCTACTATCATATGACTAGATTGCAGACTATACACAGGTATTCACATAATAATGACACATAAACAACTTCACAGGCTATTTACTATTGTGCTCATATAGTACATATTTTCAAGACTCCTTTCAAGCATGTATCAAATTCTTCATAATAGCTGGGAGGTAGTAAGCTAGGTATTTGTAAGACTGTATTTTAAATTTAAAAACCTATTTTTTCTCCAAATCAATATTTGCCTTTTTTTTTTTTTTAATTTAGCTTGATACAAATGAGTTTAAATTTTTGTTCCCCAACCAGTTCTAGGAATAAGTATATTCATCTGAGACCTTGTATGACATATTTAAACCCAAAGCAAATTCTTATGTTCAAAATATAAACCCCAGAAAATAGAGCTTTGTAATGAAAACACTGACAGGTATTTAACCATAGCCATATTGGTGGTTTATGCTATACAGTATCAGTCTCACTTTATTTTCATTTGGATCATGTGAACAGACATCTGTAGTAGTACACCTCTGGTGATACACATTACGGAAAACTATGGAAAAGTTACAACAAACATTATGAAAATGGTATCTCTGAACATAGAAACATACAATATGAAACATTTAGACATATTTAAGTCACACAAAGTTTGACACAACTGCCATACTTTAAACCCATAAGACTAAGGTCTTTTCTAGACTTTTTGTTAAAGCCATATATGGCAAAACACCGTGCACACACATATAATTTCACTGACATGAGCAATATGAGAGTTCAGAGAAAAAAAATACACACAAGTAATTCATTTATTTGCAAGATGTTAGCAAGATCTGCTCCTAAAAGTAATCCCTTATATTAAATAATACCATAAATAAAAATCCAATTTTGACACCCAGTAATTTTCTGTTCACTATTCATTTCAATTTTATGAAGAGATATTATACTGAAATTCAGTATTAACAAAGATTTAATAAAACAAGTTATGGAAAACAATACTATAGATGTTAAAGACTTACACCATATGCCCAGCACCATCTTCATACAGATGTTTTGTAATTTAACCCAATCCTAGAAAAGTATGGTTTCCTACTAGTAGTTACTTTAGTAATTAAACATTTCATAAGAATTTAATATTACCTAGGACTTATTATACAGAAAAAAATAAACTGACCCTAAGTCTATCACTGTAGTTTTTTCATCATTACTTTTACTTAATTTTACAAGCACTACAATTTTCTTTCATCTACAGGAGAGGAAAAGCCAAATTATCGCATGCAAAAATGTGATGTAAGCAGCACAACATTCAAAGTGTTAAAGAAATAAAAGATCTTTTTAAGAAATGAGAACCCATAATAATTAAAAGACACAGCAAAGCAAGATAAGCTATCTTTTTACTTTATAGGCTGGTGGTCTGCTTCAGAAAACATATGTACATGGAGTCTGCATAATCCTTACTTGTATCAATTGCTTCTTGGTACGTATTAAAGCCCTGAAGTAGTTTTTACATCACAAGTTTGATGGTGGTTGTTGTGGTTTTGAAGTGGGGATTTTTTTCAAATACTTAATTTCTGTGAACTAAATTCTGGCAAGTGCTGAGTGCATCCTATATTTCTAAAGAAACTCAGAGCATTCAACTCTAATACAGTGGACTCAAGGAGCAACACTACTACATCACACAACAGACCCAACTGTAATCATTACTGGCAATGAAGAAACCTCTAACCAATGTGATGGTTATTTGCATACGAGCACAGAGTGATGTGATTCTTCCCCGTGCTCATGCTTTTCTTAAAATACTCGTAAATGATCCTAAGGTCTCAGGGTGTACTTTCTGTATGAGTGACTCCTAAACGGAAATCTTTTCATATAGCCCTGGCCATGCACAACAGCAAATGCCTAGTGCCATCTACTGGGAGTGACTGCTCCTGCTCGGACTTGCCATCTTGTCTGTAAAAAGGTTAAGAGCAAACAGTGCACTAGGTTTCCACACATTGAAACGTTTAGTCCTAACTTCAGACAAAAAGGTATTTTTAAAATACGATTTAAAAGAACAGACCTGCACTCCAGGTGCTAATATACAAACATAAAAAGAGCAAGTAAAAACACCTCACTAGCACAAGTGATCCCATGTAACTCACACATGCTTACAAAACAGTGGTTCAAAGAAGAGAGAGAAGATCATCTCCATCCTAAAATACCTCCCAATACTATTTCATTAATTTTATTTTGAGGGAAAAAAAGGTCACATTTATGATCTACAACTATAATTTTATATTAAATACAAATTAAATATTGCATTGTGTTACTTTGTTTCTTAGAGGAAATACAGCAGTATCATTCCAAGCACAGAAATTCAAATACTTTCATTCAAGTCCTTGTCCTGCAAATATTTAACGGCATAGAACTTAAATTAATGTTTGAAAGCCCTGTTTACTGCTCTGCTGACACTTTGCTCCCCTACGCTGAGTGGGCATGGGTCCCAGAAGTTAAAAAGTCTCATTCCACATGGAATTTGCCACTGCATTAGAAGGCAGTCAAGCTCCACACCATCCCAGACTCAGTGGACATGTGGCATGGTGGTTTGGTTGAAGGACTGAAATTCACAGACATGGATGGTTGGAAAAGTACTAACTCAAAGTGTTATGTTATAAAAAACTCAGGAGAACTTGGGGTATTTAATCTATATTCAGAAGGCATTGTGGCATTTAAACAGATTTTGGCTCTACATCTCATTCCCATGTTTTATTTGATACATGCTATACCATTTACTTCCAATTCCTTAAATACACCACACACAAAAAAAAACAACCACAAAGGCAAAGCAATCCTATGTTCATTTAAAAGCATTGGGAAATTTACATTACTTTTAAAATGTGAGATATGTGATTGTATATTGATAATATGTGATTACCACTGGTGGCAGAAGAATTTGGGTTTATTATCTATCTCTCTATATATATCTATAAAGCACTCAGTCAGTGAAATTCAACCTGTTAATGGCTGCACAGTTAAGGATCAAAGGGATGGGAATAAATAGTAGTAAACTTTTTAATTCCAAAATGTGACTATTGGATTATGATAGAAAAATAATTTGACAAAACAGCTCATGCAATGTTTTGCTAACAGGTACCCAGCAGCAAAACCTTCCATGGGCTGTGTGTTTCTTAGGTGACCAACTCTGGGATCTACTTTTCAGTGATGACAAAATGCCCATAAAACTGAGTGCCCCTACTTTTAAGGTAGACACCATCAATTTGAGCACACATCAAAAGGGACAAAATGAGGACTGAGGAAATTTGCTTACCCTATATTTTTAGGATTTAAAAGCTGGCACAGCAGCAAATATAACAGGAAAACAAGGTCAAGCTGACACAATGTGGGTTATTCTCTCTCTTCCTCAATATGTGTTTGCAGCTCCTATCAAGGTCAATGGGAGTTTTGTACACATGTGGGGGAAACAGAACACAAATGATGCAATAATTGAACTCAGATTTAGTTCAAATAAAGTGTAATCAGCTTTAGAAAAATCCATCTGCTTGAAAACTTATGTCTTATTACTGAAAAAAAAATTCTTTAAAACATCACCTCCATATGCTTGCTAAGTCCAGCTCTGGGAGTAACTGCTCTTAACATTTGTGCATCCTTATGAACCAGCTGTGAGTGCAGCACAACATCTACGCTGGTTCTTCTTTTAGGCTGTATCTTTTTTATTTGGGTGTCACAAAAAGTCCTAGTAATGTTTAAAATTAGATCAGTGCAGCTTTTATATTCTCCCACATAACCATGTACACAGACATTATTACACTGACATTATAGATACTGCTGCTGTTGAAATGAAACACAAAATACTTAGGTTCAAGGTTTTCATGACATAACCAATGTGGAGATGGGGTCTTAGGGCACACTTTCCAGACCTAATGAACAAACCTGGCCCTTACACAAAAAGTGCAGCTGCATCTGGGCATTATATAGCATGTTTCCATTGAGTTATGTAGACAAGTGTCACATGACTAAAGAATAAGCTGTCAGAGGAATAAAATTATCAACTTTTAGATTTTGCACAGTTTTTGTACATCATTTTCAGTACAACATATTTGATTTAAAATGAAAATGTGAAAAAAAACACATGGAATGTAACTATAGTATACTGCTAAAGATTTTGGGAAATGTTAAGTCTTATGATTTAATAAGTCAACATCTTAAATTTTTTATGTATCTCTTTTTAAAAGTAGAAATGGCATTTCATAAAATATTTTTAGTTTAATTTCACTGTTTTTGCCAAGAATGAGGAAAATTATGCAAAATTTAAGAGATAATACTTTGGACAAGGAAGTCAGCATTTTCAAGCTTCTTCAAATCTCAGATATGAACCCCCTCACTCAAGACAGTGACTTTTACAAAAAAAAAAAGCAAATTAACTTCTGGGTCAAAGGAAAATTTAAACAAACCACAGCAATCCATAGCACACTGTTTCCTGCAGCAGAAACACCCATTCCTACAAGGGCCTTCATTACACATGACACAACAAGCAGCACCCATTCAACCTGAGGGAAGCCCACAGGCTCGCAGGGCCACTGGCTGGCTCTTTGTCACCAAATGCAGCAGGTTGAATGCAGACATCACTGTGATATCCTCACCAACAAAACCAGAGGCAAAGAACAGGGGCAAGAGCTGAGTAGGGAAGAAAAAAAAAAAAAAAAGAAAAAAAAATAAAGATGAGAACAAATTAAAACATCAAAAATGTTAAGATACAGTCACAGAAAAAAAAATAATACTTAAAATTTTATAGGACCACCACATGGGATCACAATTCTAAATGTACTTTTCTAACATTCTGATATATATCCCACAGTATTCAGTGCAACCATTTTATATGCTACAAAGTGAGAGGGAGGGCATATTTTTATAAGGGGCATTCACAACAGTTGCTTTAGATACCCGAGAGCAACTTGGGGTAGCAATCTAAGTGGTCACAAGTGCAGGGGTACTGAGGAAGAAACCTTAGGACCTCGACTAGGAGGAATCCTGCCTGGAACACCCAGGAATGCCGGGCAGAGCAAACATGCAGCTTTTTCTATTTATTTTATTTTAAACAAAATCAGACTCTGCAGCATTTCTGAATGGTGAATGCTGGAAACCAGTCATTGCTAAAAATTGTCCTTTTGATGACTTGTTCGAGGAATGTGACATTTCATTGTAATAAACTTGCCAGATATCTTAAAACCACGTCTTTTCAAGGACAGGAAACAATTTGTGTTGTAAACTGTCCATGAGATACATTTAAACAATCTTCCGGCCAGTTAAAATACAGCAAATGGAAAGATGGCAGTCACAAGATATTTTATTTCAGGAGGGTTTAATGCACAAATACTAATTGTTTTGTTCACCCCGTGACGGGAAGGAGGAAACACAGCTGCCTCACAGCCCAGCCATGGACAGCCTCAGCTCCCTTCAGAAAATGAAGTGGCAGGGCACTAGAGCCAACCACACCGAAGCCGGTGCAGAAACTCAGGGCTTCTCCTGGAAGCAGGACCGGGCGCCCTGTGGCTGAGGGCCTGCAGGACAGGTCTCCCAGCCTTCCCCTGGGGCCTTTTTGGTCTGCGGCAGCTCAGGAGCAGCGGGCTGAGCAGGCATTTCACCAGCGGCGGAGAAACCGCCCGCGCTCTCACCCTGAAGAGTAAGACTCACAGAGGACACCTGTAGACCACTCCAGAGCGGTGCTGGATGCCCCATCTCTGGAAACACTCAAGGCCAGGCTGGATGGGACTCCGTGCAACATGATCTAGTTGAAGTTGTCCCTACTCGCTGCAGGGGGTTGGACTGTCCTTTCCAAGACAAACCGTTCCGTGATGATTCCATGACTGTAACACGCACCCAATTCCCCAGACGTGCCTATCACCAAACCGGTCTGGAGCGTATGACAGAAACCTTGCCCGCACCAACACGCCTCCGCTCGGGCGTACCCCCGACACCTCCGTGCTGCCCGAGGCGGCGCTGCGGGACGGGCAACCCGCCACCGCCTTCACGCACGCCCGTCACCAGTGGCGGCGGAGCGGCCGCCAACCCAGCGCGAACCCCTTCGGGGCGGGCGGCAGGCGGGCACAGGTCCCCGTGCTGCGCCCCCGCCGCCACC
>VXAU01003956.1:380934-399255 GCA_013399695.1 Formicarius rufipectus | reverse complement strand
CCCGCCCCCGCGGCGCCGCCTGTCGGCCTCTGGCCGGCCCCCGTCTGAGAGGTGCTGGCCTGACCTCCCAAGACCAGCGCCGACTCCCTGCCCTCCTCCTCCTCCTCCCTCCAGCGTAAACAGCTTGGATGAAATTAGTTGAAAGTCCCGAGGATTATAAAATAGATCCTGGCCTCTTGAAAACGTAAAGTATTTCAGTGTTCACCACAATGTTATTTACTCTTAAGGATTAGCAGGCAGAAATTCTTTACAGAGAGAGGGATCAGGCATTGGAATGGCCTGCCCAGAGACATGGTGGATTCATTGTCCCTGGAGGTTTTTAAGATGAGACTGGATGTAGCACTCAGTGCCATAATCTAGTAATCACTGTGGTGTTGAATTAAGGGTTGGACTTGATCTCAGGGGTCTCTTCCAACCCAGCTGATTCTATGATTCATAAAGACCTGGAGTACATACAAGTCCTGAAAGCCCAGTAGAATATCACTGAGCATTCATGAAAATACTTTATTGTAGTTAATGTACTTTATTCTTTTCCTGCTGATGATTTGATTGCTATTTATATTTACTCTGTACATCACAGCAATGCCCGGTACTTCCAGCAGGAAGGACCTCCTGGTGCCAGTTCCTGTATGCACACGTACAAACCCTGCTGCTGGGAGCTTACAGACCCCAGTAAGAATGGTCTCTGAAGGATCAGTAAAGAGAAGTATAAAATCAAACTCAAAGCAATTAACACATTTGGTTTGGAGGTGGTTCACCCCTGCCTGCCAATTCCATGGGTACAAGGAAGAGGCTGAGGGAGAATGACAGCAACATTGCAACAGGTTCAATCTTCCACCTGCTCTTTTTGTGGTGCATGCAGACTTGGCTCCAGTGCCATGTTTATGCCTCAGACTTATTTAACAGGAACAGCCAGTGCATAATAAGAAACACAGAAAGAAATCCTGAGAAGGGCAACGAAGTTGGTGAAGGGACTGGAGCACAAATACTAGAGGACCGGCTGAGGGAGCTGCGGATGTTTAACCTGGAGAGGAGGAGGCTCAGGGGTGATCTCATCACTCTCCACAACTACCTGAGAGGCGGCTACAGCCAGTTAGGAATAGGTCTCTTCTCCCAGGCAACCAGCAACAGGCCAAGAGGACAGAGTCTTAGGCTGCATCAGGGGAGGTTTACGTTGAGCATGAGGAAGAATTTTTTCACAGAAAGTGTGATTAGACATGGGAATGGACTGTTCAAGGAGGGGGTGGAGTCACCATTCCTAGAGGTGCTTCCTTTAAGGAAAGACTGGCACTTAGTGCCATCGTGTAGATGACACGGTAGTGCTTGCTCATAGGTTGGACTCAACAATCTCAGAGGTCTTTTCCAACCTAACTGATTCTGTGATTCTCTGAAAACACCATCCTGGGAATAGCATTGCTGGTGGTTTAAAATTCCATGCTGCACACATCTTTATAGCAGCACAAAAACATGCCACTTTTCTGGAAGGACAGATGTTCCATGAAGAGATCAGAGCAGACCTCACAATCCAGGGAAGGAGATTATGCTTTTACACATCACTTTTTGGTTTTGTTGTTTGGTGGATTGCTTTTTTTTTTTTTTTAATTTTTAAACACGGGCTGCTCGCTGCACTGTCTGCAACACCCAGGACACTGTTGGCTCCTCCACAGTTGTAGGGACAACTGAGTCATCGGACCCCTTGGAGCCCCTTCACTGCACTTCACTCTTTAAGCTAGCACACATGGATCTTCCATCAGTCTGGCTCTCCCAAGAGGGACACCATGCTCAGAGGTAACTTGCAAATCTTATAAATACAGATAACACAAACACAGCAGTAACTGTGTCATTAGGTGGGCTTCAGAAGCAATTTTCTGGGATACACATTGTTAACTCCAGGAAAAGCTTTTCTTTTCAGCTCTTAATGTTGGCATATTCTAAAGAACTGCCGACTTTCAGGAGTTTCTATATTGTCCATTGTGGACATTCAGAAATCCTAAGTTTAGCCCCAAAATAAACATGATTAGTTATAAAGTAAAATAGGCAGTCAGTCAAATTTGTCAAGAACTTTGTATGTACTCTGGTTATGTTTTGTCAACCACTGTCTGCAACTAGAGAAATTTCTTTGGGGGAAGATTAAATTCTATTATTACCACATCTTTTTTTAAAAGCAGTAAAGGAAACATCAAGGGTCTTGGGAGCCCATGACACTATTTGTTTAATTTTTTCCATATTCAATGTTTTTTCTGACAACTCAGGTCCAGAATTCCTAAAATTATATGAGAATCCAATCTCTCCTAAGAAAAAACTGTGAAGCTTTAGCTCTTTACAAGCAAATTAAAAAAAATCCATAAATTCTTAAGAGAAAAACCAGGATTTTTTTTTCTTGTTCAAATAATGAGATCTTCATAGTGTGAGGCTTCTACTTTTTTCCCAACTTCCCTTCCCCTACCCCCAAGTCTCTGGCCTCATCAGGAGGGCAGGAAACAATTAAGAGATAGGTACACACTAGCCAAAGAGCCAGGTTCCCAGGCTCTTGTCAGGAATTCCTGTGTCACTGGAAATAGCAAAGAGCAAAAATATTGCCACAATGAAGAAAGACAAACAACCCGAAGTCAGAAGGCAGTAAAAGCCTGGGAGTCTACTATACTCAACTGTTAACAGTTTCATTTTTATCAATATTTGTTAAGTTTTTTTCACTCCAGCAGTAAGTTCAAAGTTGTTTTGCAAAGGGTCTGCTTATTTATTTTTGACATAAAGCAAAATATAACCAAATGTTTTCCTGATAAAGCCTAGTGGAGTATTTCGTATATACATTTATTCCAGCCTTAACATTTGGATTTTTTTTTATTTGGTTTTTGCTCAGCTAAAGCTGCTGCGAATTGGACTCAGCAGACAGGACAGATCAACCTCCAGGCACTGCAGGAACATAAAGGGCAGCCTAGAAAGAGAACCACATGAGCGAGTGTCTCAGTAGATCATGTCTTTCTGTGTCTAAACAGTTACTTACTCCTTAGTAATTTCCCCCTAACACATTCTGTGATAGCCCTTGGCCTTTCCTGCTCCTTGCATTGCACTTGGTGGGTTTTAGGGATTTTTCTGCTTGCAGTTAATGTCTCAGGTTTGTCATGGTGCATGCTACAGTGGGGGTAAAAGCAACGTTGAATAGCTTGCAAGGAGATGTTTAATAAACCATCACTAATCTGCCAAGAGACTGGAGAACAGGAAAACTTTTTGGCAGGGGGATGATGATTGCTGGTTATTAGAGAAAGAAGGGAAGAGTTCCAGCTCCCACTTCCAACTCAAGATCTCTGATCCTGAAACTAGCATCCTTTGCAGTACACAAAGTATTCTGACACTTACTTACCTGGCTACCTGAGCTAACCCACTCTTCTTTCCTGGCCTCCCAACAGCCTTATAGAACAATGAGGAAGCAGCCTTTAGCCCTCAAAAAAACACACATCCTGTGAACAAGCACTTGTACTTTATATTTTTTAGAGAACTGCATGCTTTGAGGCACTGTACTGTATTTGAAGCATTTGGCACAAAACAGTAAAGGCAATTGATAGAACCTTGGGAAAGGGTAAATTTAGATTAGGTATTAGAAATAAATTCTTTACTGTGACAGTGCTGAGACACTGGAGCAGGCTGCCCAGGGAAGTCGTGGATGCCCCATCCTGGAAGTGTTCAAGACCAGGCTGGATGGGACTTTGAGCAACCTGATCTAGTTCAAGATGTCCCTGCTCATGGCAGGGCGGTTGGAACTAGATCTTTAAGATCCCTTCCAACCTAAACTATTACCTTTAAAGAGAGATTTTTAGGCTCTGGATTTTCATGTGCTTGTACATTCATTGATAATGCAAACCAGGTGTCTTCAAAAGTTCATGATTTGCTATTAAAATACCTTGCAAAAGCTCACTATCTGATGAGAGTAAAATACTAACACAAATAAGTTAGCTAAGATAATTATAAATTTAAGCTTCTCAAAGACTTACTGAAGGGGCATAAAGCATTCTAAATGAAATTAATTAACCTTACAGCTCTGCAGATGTACTGCAGCATTTAACTTGCACGCTTCACTGCATATAGTACCCCTCATACAATATTAGCTTCTCAGTTACAGCCACAGAAATCTGAAGTATCAGACCTGTATTTCCACTTCACTTTCAAGACTCTCGATTAAAGCATGTTCTCCTTAGTTGTTTTTGCTGGAATGTGCAAACTGAATGGCAATCCAGTCTACTTGTAGGAAGTTTACTTTGTGCCCCAATAAAAGAGGTCATTACTGCTATATCCAGTAACGTTTGACTGGAAGATCAGGAAACATCAACCTTTAAACTTGAAGTTAATACTACCATTAGAAAGTAGCCAAAACAGTGAAGCTCGAAACCTTTTTGCTTTCTTGAATTTTACATATTCTCTTATGCTGGATTTTGTTCTTAAAACCCTTCCCATAGCAACTGAAACTCAAACTGAAAAAAACCTGCCCGCAAAACGCACAGTCTAACACAGAAATATTTTCAAGTACTGGTTTGGCTCACATACATTTTAGGATACAGACAGAACCAGCTACAGGTGCTTTAATGGCCCTTACTTATAGGAATGATCATTTTCCAAGGAACCAGAGGAGTGCTTAACTAGAGAGTCTTTTTAGTGTTTCACAGCATGAACTACAGCAGTTGTCCCTGCACCTGCAGAGCAAGCAGAGATAGAGGTGGGCAGACACCCACCTGGGCACACAGGCATGATGTGCACCATGGCTGCTGAAGATTGAGGGGTACAGGAGGCCCTCCCCAGTCCCACAGCCTCCTCACAGTGCTCACAAGGCCAGCCCTCTCTCTCCTATGAAATGGGGTTATACAGGCCAGTCTAATGATGTTACTGAAATACCTGTTCGTGTTCTAGCTGGGAAGCTTCAGTGGGAATGCCTTCTGTATTCACTATGTTAATGGCTGGAGTAGGGGAGGAAGAAGAAGAGTTTAAACATTGAGGTCAGACAAAAGAAACAGGAAAGTAGGAAAAGAAGATGAGCAGGAATGCTCACCTGCTCACCCCGAGTTCCACTCTGATATACTATTGACATTCACAGCCTTATGGACTAACTACCTTCCATAGTTCATCATTAGGCTGTATCTCAGAAATATTTTTAGGAGTTCAGGTTTCAGTCTGAGCTTTATTACCCAGACTTTGGTCCTCCATTGAAGAGAGATGAGATTCCCATGGCAGGTTTTAGATTATCATTCAGGTTAAACCGATTATCTTTCCAATAAAATAATTATTAAAAATCTTGGAAAATAAACCAGATTATGAAACCTCTGCACATAATTCAGCATAATTTCACTGATTTTAATTGCTGACAAGATATACTATGCAAGGAGGCTCCATATGTCTGTGTTTCCATGTATATTAGAATGGTTATCCAGAACAAATATTTATACTTATAAAACACTACATCTGAGCAGAGAACAAAGAGTTATATTTAATTTTCATCTAATTACCAAATTGAGCTAACATTCTCTCTAGCATCAGATGCCGAAAATGGGAAGCTCACAATGCCTTACAATAATAACCATTTTTGTATGCCACTGCCTTGTTCCCCTTTCCAGCTAGTGAAAAACCAGTTTGACAACAAAGAGGATGATGTGTTGGTGTAATTAAGCCCAGGGGAGTGTCCAGGGGCCAAATTAAGAAAGTCTCAGAAGTGAGAGGATAATCAAAACAAAGGGGTTCCTAAAGGCTGTAGCCTCCCAAAATGCAACCAGGGGAAACGTACATTAATGCCTCCCTGTTCTGCAGCTGCTCCCATGGATGAGAAAATTGCTAGGCTGATTTCTTCTTATTTTAGTACCCAACATTTAAACGCAGCAGAGCAGTGGTACTGGTGTGAGAAACATAGGCTTAATTCGTGTCAAAAACATAACGAAGTATACTGTGTGGCTTGCCAAATCATTCAACGGGATTCCGAAAGCACTGAATATTTTACATCTGGGCATTGTGGAATATGCCGTAAAAATTTAGTAACAGAGCAACTGTAAGCAAGACATGACCTTAGTTTAACATATAAAAAGGGGGTAATAGAAAGGCAAAGTTAATGACTAAGGAGCCTTTTGATACAAGATAGATACAATGTAAACAAAGATTAAGCCGGGTACCTCAACACAATAGGGAGACAGACACAATTAAGATAAGGAGGGAATACCCCCAGGCGCGATAGAGAGAAGTGAAGCAACAGAGCATCCCTAGCAAAAATTTAAGCTAAGAATATCGCAATCCTTCCTGACCCACAATTACTAAGAAGCACCAGGCAGAATCAGATGAGAGGATTTAAAAGGCAATCATTTAACCAGAAATAAAGAATATGTATGTTTTGACTGTATATAAGCAGAGCCTGCGAGCTCCAACGGTGTGCTACAGACAGAGCGGTGACTCTGCGGTGCACCCAGCGCTGTTTTACTCTGTGATTTTCATTACCTATACAATTAAAACTACCCTTTTTGCTGAGTTACTTGGTCATTCCGGGTGGTAATCTGTAACACTGGTACCCTTTGAACAGCCAAAGGACATGGCGTGTGGGGATGGAGAGGACATTCTCTCTACACTGAGTACAAGGGAACGAGGGACGCAATTAATTCCCCTTTAAGTAATACGAAAGTTGAGAGTCCTTGTTCAAAGGATTCTAACTTGGTCCTTAGGGAAGTGTGTAAAATGGAAAGAAGTTTCTTTAGTGTAGAGACACGACAATGCAAGCCTTGTGGGCACAGATGAAATGGGAAGAGAACAGTGAAACTGCAGAGACATGACAAAGTGAAGATCCCAAGGAAGGAAGAGACTAGACAAGTAAGGAGTCCCTAAGTCTGGGACAAAAGAGGATCCTTGGCTAAGGGCAGAAACCAGTGACTATCTCAGCCTTGCAAGTGCTCACACACCCGTCATTTGCAGATTGTTTCCCAATAGTTATGACTGGCAATACTTCCCAAAGGAAACTAAGTATGTCAATTGGGATTCCACACCCCCCACTCCTGCTCCTCCTACATTCAGTGTACTAAAATAGCGCTGAGCTGCCCTTTCATTTTCCCTGACTTGGTAGCCTGCCAACATACAGCACATTCCTTTTACGGCAGTGAGTTTATAACTACAATGGTCATAAACTATTCTTAAATGTGTCTCTTCCAAGAATCATGTTCCTTTCTTAATCTTGAAAAATTTCTCATCTTTTCCATTCCAGGCAGTCCTCTCCAGGACAGTGGTAAAAATTTAATTGCTTCTGGTGCTCAGATGATGAGATACAAGTGTTCTGGAAATAACCTTTTAATTTAACAATCCCTACTGGCAAGCCCAAAAGCGTCTTGTGTTGCTCTCCAGTAAATGATTCATTATCAGTACTAGAAGAAAAAAGACCACATTTTAAAAACTGCTGGGTTACTACTGTGAATAGAATTATCCAAGGGGCACTCTAGCACTTGAAGACACGAAACCCATTTTTGCTATCAGGTCAATTTGAGCAGGTACCTATCTGCCTCCACCAAAATTTACATTGTCAAGCTTACCAACACAGAGCAGAGGTAACAAGGTTTCTAGTCTGTCTGTTTTTAATTTGGGACAAATCCTATGCATCATTTACCAGAAGGTTAAATACAACCTTCTTTTATAACAGTGAACAGAAGCCCTTCAACAGAAATTTCTATTCTGCTATTCTGAAACACCTTCATACTAGTTTTCACTTCTCAATGACAAAAAAAATTACTTAATTTTGAAGACTAAACAGATACATCATTTGGAATTGGTGTTCTTTTAAACTGTGTTACACAATACTCTGTAACTCAGCAGACTTCATCTTAAAAAGCTTATTTGCCTGGGTAATGATACACAATAGATATGTGATATGAGCAGTTTCCCTTAGGTAGCGTATCTCATACAAAGGAAGCAAAGAAAAAGCCTCCAGCTAACTGGTATGACTTAACAGGACTTCCAACGTTATACAACAAAAGAGCATTGTCTCACTCGTTCCTAAAATGAGACAAAAGAAAACCAGTCCTGCCGTGGTTTGCTGAGCGTGCACTCCTGACCTGCACAGCACAGACGGGCTGCAGTGTGGGACGTGTGAACGACGCTGCCACCTCCACTGCACAGAGAGGCTGAATTCTCAAACACTGCAGACCAGTTAAATTTGATGACCCTCTTTTATGAGGTACTGGAAGGAAATGTAGAAATGATACTGAAGGAGACAAGGCCTCATAACGTATCAGAGCTGAAACAGTTGTGATTTCAGCTGCTGTTTCCCCCTCTAGTTTAACGAGCCCTCAGACTTAAATCTGTATCAGGGAACAAAAAAACCCCCAATACTAACTGCCACAGCAACAAACTAAAGCATCCTCAGTGAATGCCATGGAGTTATTACAGTGTATATAGAAAATTTACAACAAACTATCAGTAGGTCTATGGCCAGCAGATTTTTAAGATATTTAAAACTCTTTTAATTGAAAAAGTGGTTAATGCTAGTATGTGTCTACATGTACACACATGCAATTTGCCTATAGATGTCATGCACACTCTTATGGGAAAATAAACTACCAGTGCAAAAGACACATTTGTGTCATTTTGTTCTGCATTCAACTCTTCAGCAAAAATAGTTTGAAAGCTGAATTATCTCCCTGTATTTTTATAATTTACTACTTGAGAAAATATAACTTTTAGATCAGACTCTGAACCAGAGCTGAGTATCTAGTATTTTGTAAAAACATTTGTAAGTAAAGAATGTGGTTTATAAAATTTAATTACAATCTCTCTGTCCGGTAGCGTAACTTCATTTCAGATCAGTTCAGATTGGTGATTTCTATTTTGATCAATCCAGCTGCTGGAAAAGCATTTCGAGGTTAAGACATCATTGCTGCCATTCTCTCTCCAGCAGTCTCCCTTACATGGAAATTTTCCACGTGGCTCTCTCGGTAAACCAATACCGCTCATCACCACCGAGTGGTGCCAGCTCCCTTTCCTACACTCACACCGCGCACAGCCCCGTGAGCTGTCCTTCAAACAGCGTCCTCAGCACACACAGGTCTACGCGCATGGCAACAGAATAAAAGCACTCTTTAAAAATGTACCTTTGATCACACAGATTGTCAGGGTGGTATGCAGAGCAGCCTTATGAATATATAAGAAAACATCAGCCTTTTATCCCAAAATAAATTTTAAAAATTGTAGCACATAGAAATTCCAATACTGAACAAAAAGAACCAAACAACAACAACAAAAAATTAGTTCACACACACTCTAACTGTAACATTAACCATCCAAAAACCAAAGAACTTTTATGCAGTTGAAAAAAAACTAACACCTAAACCATACCAAAATATAATTCCATCAAGTAAAACAGAAACTCCTAAGTCATCTCTTGTCAAAGGTGTACTTTTATGAACAGCAGTGAGAAGATATTACAGCAAGTAAGGAAAGAGTATTTGTCTTTATATTTTAAACCTTCTTTGGACTTACACTACACAATCCGATGACTGAATACTGAATGTCAATGACTTAAAAATGAGAGAGCAAGCAAAACTATTTCTGTCCTAACAGCAAAAATTTGATTCAAATATAAAGATTATTTGATTTTAAACATCTAACCAAAGTGGACTAATTTAACAAATATTTTTATTTAAATTTCTGTAACACCACTTTCAGAAAACAACTCTTCATGTGAGTGGGCTACTGTTAAGTATGTTGATTAGCTAAAAATACGTAACAAAATTTTCTGCCATCTCATAACCAGGATTATATGTACATTTACTTGTTTTCAGGTTATTACAGGAATAAAAACATTTATTCAAGACTCTCCTTCTTACAACAGAAAATGTCCTAGAATCACAGACTGGTTTGTATTAGAAGGGACTTTAAAAAATCATCCAGTTCCAACCACCCGGCCACAGGCAGGGACACCTTCCACTAGTCCGGGTTGCTCAAAGTCCCATTCAATCTGGCCTTGAGCACTTCCAGGGATGGAACTCTCCACAACTCCTCTGGGCAACCTCTTCCAGTGTCTCACCACCCTTACAGTAAAGAATTTCTTCCTAATACCTAATCTAAACCTTTGCTCTTTCTGTTTGAAGCCATCCCCCTTGTCATATCACTACAGACCTTTGCAAAAGTCCTTCTCTGGTTTTCTCATAGCTCCCTGCAGGTGCTGGAAGGTGCTCTAAGGTCTCCCTGGGGACTTTTTTCCTCCAGGCTGAACAATCTTAGCTCTCTCAGCCTGCCTTCACAGGAGAGGTGCTCTAGCATCTGAATACCTTCCACAGTTTTTTCAATGAAAAATATTATGTGGAATCCACTTGAGCTGAATTGTGATTTTCATTCCAATGCAGTTTAAAAATGCGCAAACGTAGCTTTTTATTTTTTTAATTACTTAAATATATTTACACTGTATGTGCAGCGTAAGGATCTGCACCTTTAGGCATCCTAAAGATATTTTTCAATTCATGAACAAAAGAACCGTTAATTCTAGCAAAACATATTACCTCAAAACCTGCTTCAATTGTTTATCTTCTCTTTAATTCTCTCTAAAGTGTCCAGAATGTGAAAGTCTCTCTTTCACCTCTTTTAATTGACTGAAAATATTTATTAAACAACTTATAAAACATATTTGTCAACACACATTCCCCAGCCCTAAATGCATTCAAAAGACAAAAATATTCATCCTCTACCCCTCTGGCTGGACCTGCAGTAACCATGCAAAACCTCTTCTGCAGGGTGCAAAGTACTTACCTTTGGAAAAAAACCCTCCTGCTCTGTTAAAGCAAACTTACGACAGCACCAGGGCTGGCAGCAGCCCTGCAGTCCTGCGTGGAGCCTCCCCAGACATGCACCCCAGGACTGGCCGTGCCAGTGCAGCTGGTTCACAGTGTGGGCACACCACTCATTGCAGCTTGTCTGGCTTGCAAGGGGTCACACAGGAACCCTGCAGACACCACGTTCATTCTCCTCTTCCCTCAGCCTTTTGCTAGTTTCAAGGCTTTGTAGTTTAGCTTCCCAGCTGGATCAATATTCTAAGATAAATGTTGACGTTTTCTTTGCATAATCTGTCCTTAGAAGTGACATCTGTTCTACTTCCTTCAGCAGAGGCAGCAGCAGGCACCCACAGGCAGCCCCCGCCACTGAAGCCTGCTGTCAGGAACTTCATTAAGCGTAGCCCCAAAATGCATCTTGTTTCTGTCCTACTTGGACTCGTGCTCCAAAAAAGGAAATCCTGCACTTAAACAATCAGGGTCCTTCTTTCCCTTCTTGGTCCTGACATTTCATACCACTCTCACCGAGACATCAGAAATTTTCTCAGCAACTCAGCCATGCCCCCACCACAGCATCCTCAGTCCCCAGGACAGGACCATTCTTTCATGGCTCACTTCAGCATATCTCCATTCAAGCATGCAATCCTTCAGCACAATAAAGGATATTGGGCTCAATGTCCAATTTAAGGTTTTTTTAAACAGCAACTACTGGTTAGAATTCTAACATATTTGCTCAATGTTATTTTGATAGCATTGGTATATATGTACAGAAAGAGTCTCATCCTCTTACAGTTATTTCGATGTTTGGAAGTTCCATGGAGTTGTTAGGCAAGACAAATAAGAAAATTAATAAACCATAAGCGATAAGTTAAACCCACTGCAAATTTCACTATTTGCCATCTAATACAAAGAAAATAAAACACACACACCAAATTATCAGGTTGGAAGTAGACTGACTGCCCAAATGACCTTCCATGGCAGTATATTTGAGGGACTTTTATAAGAAACCGTAGAGGCAATCATCTGAAGTAGTTGCAGTGACTAACTTCAAACCATTGAAATATGTTGCACATAAATTGCCAACAGAGCTGCTGAAGATATTTTTTTAAGAGAGATCTTTATCAAAGTCTATCAAGCTTTCAATCTCACTCTTAGGAACACACTTCAGGTGCTTTACCTGGAGAGGTATGAAACTATCAGAAATTAGGCACATTAATGTTAAATCACTATATTCCTGGATGGTGGAGCTATCTTGTCTGTCTGCAACCTTTCCCTGAGATTGCTCTTCCTTTTCTGACAGATTAGAGAATTCATCTTACAGTGTTTGGGAAATAAGGTGGGGCAATAATCCAGAAAAGAACATGCACCTTGGAGGATTTTTGAAAGGCTTTTGCCTTTACAAGACCTCAGGAGTAAGATAGAAATGTCAATTTTTAAAAAGACAGGAAAGAGTGACTGATGAATTACATGATCATAAGCCTATCTTCAACATCCAGGAAGTGTTTGAAACGAAATATTAAACAATCCATAAAAAGGCAATGAAAATTAGAAAGCAGAAAGCCACCATGATGGATTTGCCAAAATCTAAACCCATCAACCAACATACTTTCCTTCTTTTATTCTATTCTACAGGCAAGAGGAAAGCAGTAAATGAAATAGATCTCAATTATAAAATACTTTTTGACAGGGCAAACTGAAAAAGCACCTTCGTTTTGGATGAAGGTGCTGTATCACAGGTGCAGAGCTGCTTGAATAATTGCACTCGTTCAGTGCTTCTCCTACTGATCAGGGCCAAACCCCAGCAAATAGTCCTGCTAAAACTGCAGAGACACCAACCTGCAAGGAGTGTGAAACATGCTGAAGAGCTGAGCAGAATGCATGATGGTCTTAATAAATTAGAGAAATGGTCAAAAATCAGCAAGATGAAATTCAATACAGCCAAATACAAAGAATTACATTTGGATTTTAAAAGAAATCTTCAAATGCACAAAGCAACCACAAGGAAGAATACCAGACCAGCAGCAGTACTGCAGAAAAGGATGTCAAGATTACTGTGACAATAAATTGAATCAACAGTGTGAAACTATTAAAAAAGAAGTTTGGGGTACAGAACAGAGACCACTGAGGAAAGCCCAGAGAAGTAAAAGCAAAAGAGATTCAGAAAATCAAATCCTTGCAAAAAGATTTTTAAGAACTTGGCTTGTTTATTCTACAAGAGTGATTGTGGAGATGGGATAATGCTCTGAAAATATGCATCTCATTTTAGAAAGCATTACATCCCTCAGCTACTACACTGTCCTTATTACTGTCACAGTTATTACTTTACTATCATCAGAGAAAAATGTACTGGTTTGTAATATATATGTAACAGGGCAACAAAAAGAGCTTGTTTTCCCCCAAACACCTCCTGTATTTCACATTTTAAAAGACTTAATGGGCAGAGTCTAGAGTGTTGCAAAATATCTGTTGTAATCCTTCCCAGCACGGTTCAGCAACTGCTAGAATAAATTGGCAAAATCCAGCACCTCTCTCAAGTTCAGAGGCAAGTTGCAAAGCTGCCTTGTGTTTTTGGATGAGGGATGCCAGGTAGCTGTTTAGAAACCAGCAGCAGCTGGTGGGTCCCTTCCCCAGTGAGCCACTAATTTACTACACAAGTCAGTGAAGATCTTCTCCCTTATGTGCACTTGCTTTTAGGAAAAAGCAGGAGCCCATAGTAGTAAGTCTGTAAACTGACAATTTGCTTTCTCTTACAAAAAGAGGTGTTAAAAGGTGTGCTGTTAGCACAGAGTATTTTTCCACTGTATCTACAAAAGACATGATGAAACAGATTTTAATCCTGAAGAAACAGGAAAAAATGAGGGCACAATCTAAAAGTACAGTTCCCACAGCAAGCAATCAAATACTAAGGCTTTGACCAACAGGGCTGATTTTCGTTTTCTGCAGCCATTCAAAAGCAGAGATGATAAAACTACTAAACCCAACTCACTTTATTTGTGGAGTTTCCGAATTTGCATCTCAGGGCTGTAGCTTCACACAGTTGGATGATCCACCTTTGCTTTTCAACCTGTCCCTAAGCTGTCACCCTAAGCACCTGCTCCTGTCTTAACTCCCTTCTATTTCTCATACTTGTAGTATGGCTACTGACAGAGTTGTTGGTGTACAGGAGTGGAAGCCTAACCAAGCTGACCTGCAAGCCTTAATTTCAGCATCGTGCAGAGCAGATCAGTGCACTGCTGAATCACTCATTAGTACAAATTTGACTTGAATTTGTAGGAGTAGGCTGTTACTGCTCATCATCACGACACATAAGGAGGGACCTGCACTGGGTTCATGTTTAATATCAAACTTCCTTCCAGCAGCAGGATGATCTGACCTCAGTGGTAAAGCCTGCTTCTACAAAGTAAACCACTTTTCTTAGCCAATTGAGCAACTTTATGTCACACAATGCTTGCTCTTGAGCCAGCTGCAGGAGACCCGAGGCCAGACTCACTGTGCTGCGTGAACTGAAAGACATCCGTTTGGCTCTCACCCCGTCCAACCCACCACACAGGTCCTCCAAGTGGTTAAAATCACCTACATTCTCCACGTGTACAGCTGGAGCACAAGTTCACCTGAGGATTTCCCTGTGAACCACACACCAGGGAGTGGAGAGGAACAAGAACAGGGCAATCCCCAATCCCTCAGCCACACCAAAACCCTTCTGGGCTGTTTTCTCTTTGCAGTAACTGGCACAGATCACTTCCCCAGGAAACCGCTACGGTTCCGTGTGTTGAAATTTTTTTTTCCATTTTCATTGTGTGGTGGGAGTGAAAGTGGTGGCATTTGGCAGCTACTTTCCATCAGTGCTACTGTTATTCCTTGACAGTACAGATTTGTTCTGCATCAGGTGTAATGCAAAGGCATTTTCCTCTTGTGGAAGAACACAGAGTAAAAGAGACCCATGGGGAAATACTTCCAAATGCCATTGCATGATATTACTCTTAAGATTTCTTGGATATGGTAATGCTTCCCAACAAAACAATGTGTTAGCACACCATGTACATTTTGCTAAACTGCTGCCCACATTTCAAAGAAATCATTAATCCCAGTGTTCAGATGCTACCAAAAAGAACAAGTGAACTGGGGAGCTCTGTAGAAGTCACATCCTTAGACTGTGCAACACTCAAAAGCTGGATCATGTTTAAATGCAAAACTTTCTGGAAATAAAGAAATAGAAGAAGTCCTTATGCTATTAAATACTTTACAAAACACTGATAAACTATAACTTCAGTCAGTGAGGACAGCAAAACTGCATTAGCACCTTAAAAGTTTAAGCACTCTTCTTGCCTTTTTGGGGCTACTATCACTCAATTCCTCAGGTCTTAGGGTCCTTACTGCAAAAGCCTCTTTATTCCCAGCTCCAGTTGCTAGATTGTGTGGTTTTCACATAATGCTGTTGGAACTGAGGTTGCTAAATGAAAACCAGAAGGCTAGAGCTAAGCAGATAAATTATAATTTCCAACTACCTCACCATAAACGGGGTTCCCAAAGAATCCTTACACCCTATTTTCAGACAAAATACACAGATCACCATCTTCACAGATTAAGGACACAAAAATCCCTGTTAAAATGCATAATTACATTCTTCATCTCCTGGTAGAAGTTAATGATGCAGTATGTGCTCCCCTCCTTTTCTTAAGTGTTGGGTTGAAAATTACTTTAAAATCACTGCTAGTTGGTTATACATTCACAAATTTCCATGGAGGAGATTTGAATCTTTAGTTTTGTGCCTCTTTTTTTTTTTTTTAAGCTAGTACATAGTAATAGTTTACTGGGAACCAAAGATCTTTCTGAGGCAAATGACGCATTTGAAAAGGTAATAGTAAGTACTACCAAAGCAACATGAGTAAGGGGAGCGAAAGTTAACCTCTAGCCACTTCTTATTCTATGAGACACTAAAAATATGCCCCAAAAGCTCCCAGTTTTCTTTTTTTTTTGTTGTTGTTGTTGTGTTTTAAAGACTCCTGTCTTGTGTAGAGAAAGTAACCTCAAAATAACTCCATGTATGGACACGATTATTCCAGAGCAAGAAACACCCTATTTCCATCTAGCCTTGGAGTATGTTACAAAGTAAGCACTCCAACTTCAGAGTTACTCAGGAACAGATAAATCCACACCTGACTTTATCCTACAGTAACTCCTAATCACAATACCATAAATAGACCAGGAATTTGAGGGTCCATTTTTCTGGGTGTCATTTGGCTAAAGGAACCCTTAAACTAGAGCTAGACCAAGCTATTATTAGACTGACATTTATCCCAGTTTCCCATCAGCTAAAGCCTCCACAGCTTAAGTTCATGCGTAGCCTGAGTGCTGCTGAAAATGCAGCTTTTAATGAAAAAGAGAAATAACAGAAAGGGGAAAAGAAGGTCATGTTCCTTACCTATGACTAATATAATGCTGCATGTAGTTTAAGAGTTGCTCTGTAATGAGGACATACACACTTGAATTATACAGCTCAACAAAGCTATCTCAAAATTGGATGGCTTTACTGCATTGCTGGCTTGTAGCAATGCCACTCAGATACAGACAGGCAGACTTCTTAACCTTCTGTCTGAGAAGATTAAATCCTTAACAGAGTGTTCTCTTCTCTCCCCCTTCTGCCTCTTATGCCCCCATCTTTGAAAATAAATAACAAAAGAACCATAAACAATCCCCCTAAAAGGGTAATTCCATTTTCTAGCATTTCTAATGCAATAAATAGGCTGGACCTCCAAGGATACAGAAACAAGTATCATCTTACAAAGCTGACAAAACATGAGTAGGTAAACAAGATCCTCCCATACCTTCATAAATAACAGGGCAAAGGACCAAGAGCTTCCTTTGTGCAAGCTGCCCTTATCAAAGAGCTGTAAGGAATTCTTATGGTACATACAAACAAACAAAGAAGGAATTCTTGCAGTATGTACAAACATAAAACTCTGAATTAACCAAACCCATGAGGGCATGTAAGTGCCACTACTTGGAAAAAATGAGCAAGGTCATTCAGTCAAAAGATTTTACTTTTGTCTAGGATCAACTGCTTATATGGCTTTGCTACCAAATATAGAAACATTACCTCATCTACAAAGGCATAATTTTTAAAGATTGTGCTTTGGGGAGAAAAAAATAGAATTATTTTTTCTTCCTAAAAGATCTTTCCAAATATGTGTTATATGTTTATAAATATCCAAGGCATGTCAGACAGGAAAAAGACCAACTAACCACATTCTGGACTGAACTATAAATGACTTCACTCAGTGGTTTTGAGAAATCAATGCAGAACTTTATTTAAAAAATAATCCTTTCTTCATCTCAGAATTTTAGGATTATGTAGTAACTCTGGTAAAGCTACTGACCATCTTTAATTCCCTACAAAAATTTTAAAAGACAGCTAAGAAATATTGTGCTAAAATAAGCCGTGTCTACAGCAAGGCAGGCGATTCTTTTAGAAACTATGAGCAAATGTCTGATTAAGATGACAAGCTACATGGAAACTACTTCCAGAATCAGACTTAAAGGGCACTGTTACCAACCAAATTTGGCAGACAAGGAACCGTGACGAACTGCAAAGGCACGCAGCAGTGTAACAAAAAGTTGGGAATCATCAGCAAATAGGACAGCAAGCACTTCTGTCAATTCAGCGAGGGCAAGAACATAAGCAGGACAAATTCTAAGCATTAAATGATGGATTCAGATGAGTGGCACTCTGCCACATTGGGAGTGGAGATGGCCTTCAGTTTACAGACCACTTGCCATAAACAAGCCGTATCAGTAAGGCAAAGCATCTGGCTATTGCAGATATCGCATTCTGACATCTACCTGTCAAGAAAGTGCAGTTTCATAGCTGTTTTAACAGTAACTACAGGAAGCTTAAAAGAGAAAGCGTTAAAAGCATGACAAACACAATGTAAGGCTCTATACTTTCTTCGAAGCTTGTTTAAGGTCAGAACTCTTAGAGAGATTACCTTACAGTGCTTATCGCTAGATAACGGTAAACACCTGGCCTTATCTGTAGGTAACCACTGATAGATTTGGTATTTTTAATACACTGCTGTCCCTATTTAAGATCATTGCACCTTCAGACTACTCTTTAAGGTGACGACTGAAACGCTGGCTTAAGCAGGAAAGCCAGCATTTATAGCTAATTTGTCAAATATTACAGGAAGCTTAATTAAGTCTCATTTCTATCTCCAAGAACATTACGAGGCACTAAGTACAGTGACATTAACTTGGAAAGGCGTCAGTAAGGAATCAATTATACTTTATCCTATGCATCGACCGGATCTGTCAGTAACGCAACACCAAACAAACCCAACGAGCCAGCACAGTGAGCTTCCTTAGGGAAACACGACCAAATTCAGAGCTCATACGTGAGGTTTAAGCTCCTTTTTTGTCCCAACTCTGCACAATTTACCGAGCTGGCGATAGCCGCAGAACTGAACTCGTTATGCACCCGGTCAAGCGCTGCCCTCCGGAGCCCGCTACTGCCCTGTGCACCCCGACTCCAGCCGCTCCGTTTCGGAGCCGGGAG
>VXAU01003956.1:364884-380926 GCA_013399695.1 Formicarius rufipectus | reverse complement strand
CCGTGCCCGCGGGTCCCGGCGCTGCGGCGCTCACAGGGACTGCGCCGCCGGGATGCGGCTGCGATGGGGCCGGGATGCGGAGACGGCGACCGCTGCCAGGGGCTCGCTCCGTGACACGGGGACCGACCCGAACGAGCCCGGCCCCCAAGCCCCGCTCCCGCCGAGCGCAGCCCCAGNGTACCTGCGGCTGCTGCGGCGGCCACCAGCGCCAGGCACAGCGCGGGGAGCGGCGGCGCAGCGCGCATGGGGAGCGGCCCGAGGGAGCGAGCGAGAGCGCGGCCCCGGCCCCCCCGCGGGAGCGCAGTGACGGGCCCGCCGCCCGGCGAGCATCACGGGAAATTCCTGGGCACCCGCGGCCAACGCCAAATATGAACATGGAGCCGGGAGGCTCTCGCCGCCCGCCCGGCACCCCGGCACGGCACGGCTGCAGCGCGCTGTCCGCCGCGTTAAGGGGCGCGGCGCGCAGAGCGGCTCCTCACCCCTCCACAGGGACCGACTGATGCTCCTGCCGTCCCGGAGCACAGTCCCGGCCGGGAGCGGGAGCAGCGACATTTAGTGCCCACCCTGCCTGGCTTCCACAAAGCGGGCAGAACGACATCGATATACTCACTCCTCTCGCTCCCCTTGCACAAGGGAACAGGTACACAAGTACGCAGGGCAAATGCATGTAAATAATAGACTTACCCTTCTCTTTGCTCCTCCTGCCCCACAACCCTTCAAATCGTCACTAAAACAATTTTAAAATCGAGTATAGTGACCAGGGGGGAAAAACCCCACAGCGTTTTCTGTTAGTCTATCAAAATTCCTCTGAAGACTTTTCGTAGCTCAACATGTAAGAAATAAGACTCCTCACCCCTGTCATTTCACAGGTCAGACAACGTGCCACCTCTGCAACTTAGAAATCAAGGTTATGCCTCTGTACTCCCTTTACAGAATCAGGACAAAAGTCAAGCTGACAGTTTAGTGAAGCTGTGTCTGTCAGCTCAGGGCAGGACCTGTTCAAATCCTAACAACTACTAAAAATTAGTTGGGTGGCTGTGACAAATTAATCTTCCCCTCATCCCCTAGATCAAAAAAGTATTTGAGTCAGAGACATCAAAATATCTAGAAGGTGAGACACATATAAAAACCCCTAATAAACCTTTAATTAGAGTCTGTTTTGATTTTTTTTTTGGTTGTTCTTACAGGACAGGATGACAAATTACAACAAAATCTGATTTTTCTCAAATGTTCAGGTATTATACACATTCCCCTCTGTCTTGCAGGAAGGGATATTGGTCAACTTAACAGTTTAAGGTAAAATAAGTTGCATATTACATATTACAATAATAAAATGTACAGCGTTTACAAGAAATATATTTTAGAAGCAAGATAGATGCATTTGCATCGAGGCAACCTTTTAAAATGCCACAACTATTTTTACATTCACTCTTGCAACAGGTCACAAGATGGGGTCACTCAGGTCAGGTTAACAAATCACTATGATGCACATCAAATACAACAAAATTAGTTTATATACATATATATAATACATATACATGTATATTATACATATATGTATATAGTAAAACTCATCGAAATCTACCAGACCTGGCACATTCTACTTACTCATCAAAAATATGTACTTGTCCTTAGTAAGTAGAATTCTGCATGGCTGATTATATATTATATATACTCATTCATTAGCATCTGAGACATAAAACTGAGGATTTAAAATTTTTTGGTTAACAAACTCTCCAATAATAAACATGGTGCCCACAAAAGCACAAAAGTAAGGCACAATAGGATTTCCTGTTGCAGAATAGTGTGCATCATGTTTACTTAACCATAAGAAAAACGTGCATTATTTGTGCAAGTTCATGCTGCAAATCCATCACATCTACAAAGTAAAGTGAGTTTCAGTAAAATTTGTGGGACCAGTGTGCTTCCAGTCTCATCTCCTACAGGATGTTCAGCCGGATAACTAGATTAAAATTGTTGTAGGAGTGGGGATTAGTAAAGCCAATAATCTTAGATTTGCAACCAAGCTTTTCAGCAACAATTTTGTACTTCTAGGTAAACATTAGTAAATTTACAAGTTTGGAGCCACAAGATTTACTGTCAGCTGTACTAGCTTTCATCAGCTGAAATTGTTGCAAAAAACTATGTACCTTTAAAAATTTTAACAGGTTCGTTAAAACAAGTTATAATGTACTGGGAATGTCACTTAATCCCAGTGGTATTTTGTCACAGCCCTGACAATTGTAATAATAAATACAGCTTTTCACAAAGTATTTTTCCAGTATCTGCCAATTGCTTCTTTATTGCTCACAAATTTGAATTCATTACAATTGGTATCAGACCTTTCACACAAAATCAGTCAGGCATTTTAATATAAAACCTATAAAAGATATTTAACCTGTATTGAACACTTTTAGGTATTTGGCCTCTTGTCATGGTACAGCCAAAATAATATAAAACATTAGGTTTTGAATAAAATAGGAAGCTTATTTGCTGCTTCAATGCAGACATCCTCACAGAACACAACCATTTTTGCCACCACCAGCATTTACATTTATATACAAAACCCAGTACATCCACATTCAGTTCATTTTTCCCTCACACTTATATGCAACCACTTATGCCAAGTTCACTTTCCCCATACCCCAGCTGCAGAAGAAGATTCTTAGTACAGCAACAAAAAACTAATGTTGACTGATTTATTTTTTTAACTTATTCACCATCAGGAACTGTAGGTTGTTACAAAATAGCCACAAGATTATTTCACAGGAGATTATGGAAATACAGGAAGTCTTCTTTTCTCCATGCTTTTGTATTATCAAAAACACTTCTTGGTGCAAAAATACAGTCACCACATCTGCAAATGTATAATGAATTCTGTAGTCCTCATGCAAAACTTAAATGCATTGGTTTACTATAGCCCCAAAAAATTTTGTGAAGCAACTTTTTTTCTTTTTTTGTCAGCTCAGTATTACTGTCTCATTGCTAAGTTCCTTTGGAAACAAGATTCTGGAACGTTTAAACTTTTATTTAATTCATTGAAGTATTACATAGAAAAAGCACTAAAAAAGGAAGACGGCAGCCAAACAGGAAAATTCCTGTTGCAAGTAACAGTCCTAGCAGTTGTACAAAGTCTTCTCAGGAACTTCCCTGAGAATTACTTGTGCCTGTCCGAAGACGCAGATGTGACATAGAGTTCATGTGTTTGTTTGATGGCTTCAGTGGAGTGTTACAAGTAAGAGCCTGGGGAAAACGATGATGATACCGATCTAGTCGCAGGTATTTTACTGTTACCAGCTTTCCTATGAGTCAAAGAAAGAGGAAAAGAGAAACCTTCTAGTGCAGTATTACTGATTTTGCCTTGGGATGTAAAATACAAACAAGTCATTACATCAAAATTAGTCTACCATTTTTTTTGTTACTGCTCAGTACTTTGGATACAAAACATTTCACCATTAAAAAAAATCCCCTCCAACTGTATCCATCTTCTGTTATTTCTGCCCATGTTTTATTATAAACTCCCATTCCTTACCATCAAACCAAGAGCCATGTAATGCCTTGAAAGCCTTTCCAGCATACTCCGGAGAGAGACACTTGACATATACACAGCCCTAAAGTAAGAGAGAGGGGATTTGGGTTTTTTACACATTCAACAGAAAAGGATGAATGAAGTATTAAGATGTTACTGGAAAGACACTCACCTCACGTGAATTTTTGTCAACAGCAATATGAACAATTCCATCATTATCACTGCATTTCTCCAAGATTGCTTCTTGAATTGCTAAATGCCAGTGATCACCTATTTCCCTAGGGAAACAATGAAAGATTTAATTAAGTACATAATTTCTTAAACATTCACAACAATCTCATTCTTCCCCACTGAGTCTGGTTTCTCTGCAACTTGACGTAATTTTCTGGTAAATGCCTCTGGGAGAGATTTAGGACTTTTGCTACTGAAATCACAGTAAATTGCACCCTACTGTCCTACTTTAGAAAATTCAACTCTAGAAAGCAAAGGGAATAATCCGTAGGTGGGGAATGGAGTGTTGTTGTCCTAAAATGGGTTTATGCAAGTGATGTTTGCACTAATATTTAAAAAAAACCCCACATTTCTGTCCAGCATAGTAGATGTCTAGAACATTCATCAAAGTTTAAGTCTGCTGCTGTGACCTGAGGGTTCACAGTGTACAAGTGAGTGAGTTGGACAAGTTATTCCTTTGGTAAGCATCCTGACTTTTGGCAGTAGAAGAGTGATTATTTACTGGGCTAACATTGATAAATACAAATTAACTGGTCTATTCTGCAGATGATTCTCAGGGCAAGAGAAAAGACCTCTCTTATGGGGTTGCTTCTACCAGCCGCAGGCACATCGCCAAAAAGTACTTATTCATTACTGTTAGTATGCAATAACAAAGAGCAGCTAAACGTAATTCTGTTAAACATACCTTGCCCCCACAGCAAATGGCAAAAGAATATGCCAATTTAATCCCATACACTGGTACATTCTGTGTTTCAGGTAGTCAGTGAAAGCATTAATCCCTTTCCAATCTGGGGCAAGAGCATAACCCTTCTTCCTCTAATGACACAAGCAGTTGAATAATATCGTTTGTCTTGCACTGAGGGTTTTGAATTTTGTTTCTTTGTTTGTTTTATGGTAACTCCAAGAGTGTGATAAAAAATACTTTCTTAAGTAGCAATTCTCTGAGAGATAGCTCACAGAACAGGAAGGGGCTAGGGTGTGCAATGTGGAATCAGATGAAGTATCTCACTATGACTGTAATGCAAAAGTCCAGCAATGGACCTGGGTCAGCTTTGAAAAAGGACTACAAAAAGAGAATATATTAGAAGTTTCAATGTTCAAAATAGCTGACTGGACACAGAAACTGAAAGTGCCAAAACAGAAAAACTCACAGTCTGTAAATGTGGGATCTTTTTAATGCACTTGCTTGGCACAGACTGCATGAGTAATGAAAAACACTGAAGCTTACAGTAAAGATACAGGCTATAAAGGGAGATTGTTCTGACAAAAATAACATCTCAGTTACTAGTTTCATTAATAGCAGACATTTGGAACAGTTAATTCTGAAACAGGAAAGTAACCAATATAGCATACCAATAAATACTACACTGAAGCTTCAGGAATTGTCCTATTTCAGTACTACTTAGACTAACCAATATAGCTCATGAAGTCTTCTTTGAAGCAAGGACAATACAGATGTTGATCTCACGTTTTATTTAATCTTCCTACACAAGGATTAATTTGCCTCAAGAACAATCCCTAAAATTTCAGTCTTCCTCACCCACCCTACTGCAACCTGAAAGCTATCAAAGAAACCACAGCTGGTATCTTTGACTGGTCACTAAGTCTTACCACTGAGAAAAAGGTTTTGAGTACTTCTCTATGCTAGAAATAACACTGTCCTCAGCTAAATTAGGTAAGAGCTTTTCAATTAATAAGACAAGGAACTAAAGTAATTACATGTGGCTAGAAACAAGACTGAAGAAATATATCCAAACTTTGCAAACACTTGTGTCCATACTCTGATGTCCTCTCCTACTTCCTGCTATTCCCTGTTATAATCAATAACTTTTATTTTCTACTCCTCATATTCTCCAGTCCCAACTAGCATCTCGCATATACCCTGAAGGACAGTACAGCATATTCATTGTTCCCTTGCATAATCACATCAGGGAATAAATTAGTCTAGAGAAGTTACTGGAATCCTGTATCTCTTTACAGTGGGCAAACCAGACTTCCAAGATTATTAATCTATGTGTTAGTCCCCAACTCCTTTCATGATCTAGTCCACAGTCAAAGAATGTAACAGGACAGTGGAGTGGATTAAGCTTACCCCAAAAAATATTTTTCCTTAATTCCTGGCACATGAAACAAAGCTTGTTACTTACTCATATATGGTACATACTTTAGAATGACACATAAGCATTAAAAGCCAGTACTCAGCACTTTTATTCCACTAAAATCTAATGGCTTCAAAATTGGGCAGTTAGAGTGCCATAAAGCAGTAAGTGATTTAAATTCCCCTTTTAAATACAAACTCTGCAAGCTTTGTAACAGACTAAATAATCCAGAATACTTAACAATACTTCAGAAATTTACAATCTGTTGTTAGGCCACATTATTTTCCTTGGTCAGCTGATATAATTGAACATTTACAAAACTGAGAAAGACCAGTCATTGCTCCAAGTAGTCTGACTAAATGCCACGCTCTTCAAGAAGAGAACCAAAGACACAGAAGCAAGACAATGAAGGACAAAAGACAGAGAATTAAGATTTTTTTTTTAATCTGTTCTCACAGACAGTTTCTTTTAAGATGTACATGTTTCCTCACTTCTTCTAAACCCCTCTTGGACGAAAGAAATGGCCTCTTCCAAAAGGTTACAGAAATACAGATAGGCAACTGGGTTTACTTACATAACTGGATCAAACATATTGCGAATCTTTAGACATGGTGTCAAGCTGTTGGGTGGTGAATTTCTTCTATCTAGATGAAATGCTGCAAAGGAAAATAAAGGTAGTTTATTGTGACAGGTGTACCATGAATTAACAAGTGTCAACTTTATACATTAATACCTTTCTGGTTTTAATCAAAAGAAAGTTTCCTGCACATATGAAAAGGTTTCAAACAAGTTATGTTTCCCACAGTATTCTACCACACTGAAGAAAACATACCATACTTAACTGAATTTTTCTAGACTTAAAACTTCTGTGTTTCAGGCACTCTATATCCAGGCCACACTACATAGAAGGAATTCAGGATATTTTAAAAAATATCACGTACTTGAAGAGAAAGGGTTTGCATTTTATTTCCAAGAAAAGAAAGATGTACCTAACACCTGGAACAAATTTTTGGAGCTGCAGGCTACCATTCAGTTCTGACTGCCTGATGAATTTTGACTTCTTCTTCTTTTAGGACAATTTGCTGCCCTTCTGACTAAGAAATAGGGAGCTGTTTAGGTGGATATTGCATTGTATTGCTGTATTACAACAATGTGTCAAGGACACTACAAAGATGGAAGTTTTATAACCCTAAATGCTCCGTGCCCACAATCAGAAGCTTGCAAAAATTTGAAATTAAACACAAAGAATAAACAAAATGTAAGAAATATAAAATTAAAAATAAGTGTAATTCCTTCAAAGCTGAACAGTGTCATGAAATATATTCTGAAGTTCTAAAACAAATAGTAACTTCTCTAAGGTTCACAAGTTCTACTTGTGGGAATTGCAACAGAAGACTAGACCACAAGAAAAGGAATCAAGGAGGCCTTCAGATTCAGGTAAGGCAGCTCTGTGCTGTGAGAAGAGCCAACAAACCAGAAATGAAAGGGTGAAACAACTTTCAAGGCCTGAAGAAAGTTTTACTTTGAAGACTTGAGAGTTTAAACCTAAGACTGAAAATCTCAACAAGACAAAATGATGTTCCAAACTGATGCTAATGCTTCTCCTTTGCCATCTCTACTTCAGAAAAATTTGACAGACTCAAGATGTTACATTCCCAGGGTCAGAAGTCTCAGTTTTTGGCAAATGTCTTTGCCTTTTACTACTGACCTTTTAAAATCTTCAAGTACACCCAAAATACATGAACACTGTTGCTCTTCTGTATGTCACCAGAACAAAAACAGTGTCTCACAGAAGAAATTCAGTCATGGGAAGACACTGCTTGTGAAAGACAAGCACTAACAGAGAGAAAATTCAGTGCCTGCAGATATGGCATAGACAAACCTATTTCTTATGTAAATTTCCAAGGCAAAAAATAAAATACAATTACCAATTAGAAATTACAAAAGGTAACCTCCAGTTCTAATACTGAGCTGCAAGTTCTCCAAATAACTAAAAAATGTTCTTATTAGAATACACACACAGAATGCAAGTCACCAACACCTGTAACAAGTGCTTGTTTTCTTCTTGGGAACAGCTTTTTATATGCTGGTGACATTATATCTATCTCTGAGCTGCCTGTAGTTTACAGACAAGTCCTTTTTCAATAGCACATGGTTTTGTAAAGTTTTTTGCCCGATTAAAAATTATATATAGGGTATACAATAAAAACTTTACAGAACTAAGCAACACTGAAAAAGAAATGGATTTACCTTACTCATGTAGGTTGGCTCTCACAGATCAAGGGGGGATGCTGAAACATCACCAGCATATTGCACACCGGGGCACCACACCATACTGGAGAAGGTGATCTGGGGTGGCCTAGTCATGGACCTGGACCTGAGAAGGTGTGGGGCTGAGGAAATTATGTGCTGATTGTTTACAGCTAGGTTTATCCAGCACACGGTTTAAATCCAAGGATAAAGAACAGTAAGGTTATCTGCAGAGACCCCATGCCCAGAGGACCAGAATTTCTGCAAGCTGTTTATGAACCCCCAAAAAACCACACTGGTATTTATGGCAGCAGCTACTCCACTGAGCTATGCAAAACTAACGAAATGGGGAATTCACCCTTTAGTGTAGATACCCACGTAAACCAAGCTTCGCCTGTTCTAGTTTCTAATCATTTTGATGTCCTTTTGACTGGAGTATCTCAGGTGCTTCAGCTGATGACTTCAGCCAGAGCACACCACCAGCACAAAACTAAACTGCTACCAACTTAGCATAACATCCTGCTGGTAAAGCAAGTGTGCCCAGGGCAGTGAGGCATATGAAAATAAAGATGAACTCCATTTTTTCTCAAAAAACTTTTCAAAGAAATGGTAAATTAAAAGTAAGCTTTGCAACTTAGATAGAGCTTTTTATGTATAAGGGAAAAAAATTACCATCGAAATCACTGAGGTATAAAATTAATGTCATAACAGTAATAAGCATTAAAATGTACACCAGAAATGGGACCACAAGAGGGTTTAGAGGAGACACAGGCAAGTTAATGCTGCACCTACACAGCAAAACTCCAAATAACATGGTTAACAGATGTCTCTTGAACTTCATTACACATCTGTAACAATTAATTTGGCCCCTTCTCCAAAAAAAGAAAATTTCTGTGGCAAGCTGTTCAGATTACAATACTGATTATTTGAAAATTTACACTGATACAGAGCATACAAAATATTCTCCTCACAATAGAGGCAGAAGTAGACACTCTCGCGGGACAACCATCTAAGCTATACACTTATTAACTAAGTATCTCATACCTTTTTCTAAATAGGCCCTAAGAGTAAGACCTACAAGATGAGTGTAAAAAGGGAGAGATGAAATAAGAAAGCAGAAGCCCAACTTTGCGCAGATAGTCACTGACAAGAAAAAGTGTAGGACTTGCATAAATTCCTCTTGGGGACTCCTGAGCACCTTCAAGAAAAAGAAGCTGCTTTTTATTTCATTCATAATGTACTTTTACTACATTAAGCTGAGTATGACTTTTATACCAGATTCAAAGAACAGCAGCAGCTAAAACTGTGCGCTTTCATCAGTCTCTTTATCACTGTGACTGGAATATGTACCTGATGGAAGAAGTGCTTCTTGCACTGGCTTCAAAATGAACATTTAAGAGATTTAGCAGTTTTCCATGCCTCTTGAACTATTAAGGTATTATTGCTAAAGGAATTCCTGTGTATCACAGCCATTGGTCATAAGACAGCCCAACAGATCTTTAGATGTAGATTTGATGCATCTCATAAGGCCAAAGACTTGCATCAAATATAGGTAAACATTTCTGAAGAACAGATTTTTCAATGTTAAGCCCCAGATCACTGTAATTTATTAAGTACTAACTCTTCTTGTCAAAGGCAAGAACAAAAGGATAAAACAATTAGCTGAAACCGTTGAAATTACACACTTTCACACAGCATGAAAGTAACATGAAAGTTACTGAAATCAAAATCTTACTAAAGAGAAGAGTATAGCTGACTTTGAGTTTAATGCACTTAAGTTCTGCTATAGAACCAAGTATGGGACAGATGCAGCATTTTACAAGTAGCATGAAATCCAGAGATTTCTTGCAATTGTTCAAGAGTAGGGTTGTGGGGTTCTGTGGGGTGTTTTTTTGTGGGTTTTTTTGTTTGCTTGTTTGGGTTTGTTTGTTTGTTTGACTGTTTTGTTTGGAGAAAGGATTATGTTCTCACAAGCCAGTGAGGAAGGGTGTCATTCACAAAAGGTAACAGGTTATCTTCCATGCTGCAGGATGAAATATCACCCTAGATGTGATACTTCAGACAAGTCTTTATCTCCAGAGCTGTCAAGGAACTTTAGCTTTTGCTGTAAGCTTAGCTACACTGAAGCTCTGTCTACCTACTTTTCTTTAGAGCTCCAGTTATCATGGGCCTGACAGGACAATTGTATCTGTTCTTTCAAAAGCAAATGGAACACACTAGAAACGTGGGGGTTTCTCCACTGATTTAACTAAATTACACTTTACATGATGAAGATTGTTTCTCATTTGACTGTCTTCTTGTACACTGTTTTCAAACATCTTATTTGTACATCCTACAACAGGCTTACCTACCCTCTTTTTTTTTTTCAGATACATGTACTGTTTCAAAGACTTCAGAACTTATTCTGATCCAGTAGGGAAAAAAAAAATCCCAAACTGTCAAAACATTAGCTGCATCCTGAAGGACTGGACAAAACATCACAGTGATGCTTAAACTTCCTGCTTAACAGACAGCAGATCTCATGCATGCTCCAGGTCCCATAGTTAAAATTCATGCTACTGTCTACTGATATCCTAGTACATGTTGACAGGTCAAGAGGCTTTCTTCTTCAACTGCACATGCTCAGGTTTTGTGCTGTGCTCAGGTGTTGTGCTGTACTACCACACCTCAGAAGGTTAAAATTGTGACCTTGAAATTTATTCACAAGATTCAAGCCCCAGAATTCATTATAATTTCCTGTGTACTGAGTCTGTTCATGGCTTTGCAGTCTTGAAGAATATTTAGATTTACGCACTTTTATATTTATGCATCAGAACTGGAGTATGAACTTAGTTGAAGCTGATGTATAATTCCAAAAAAGGAAGGAAGTGACATATGTAGAATTCCTAATATCAGGAAAGAAACAGCTGTGCAAAAAGCATGAGGCTTATGCAATGGAACTATTTCGAACAGTTGTTTGAAAACAAGGAACACAAAATAGAAGGAACTTTGGCATATGAAAATTGCCTTTGCCTCTGACTACCAAGAGCCCAATTGACCCCTGTCATTTCAGCCACCTGATTTCCATGCCCTTTTGATAGACCCCAGGTATGCAATTTCAGTTCTTCAAAGATCTTTGCTAAACTGCAAACATAACTAGAAAAGTAAGAAAATTGCTATTAAAGAACTGAAACAGAATGGATTTTGATACATCCTACTCAATAGAAAGCATAGAGTCTTAAGTACATAATAATAAGCATCATACAGATAAAAGCCACAGATGAGAGATTAAGTTATTCTACCTCCATTGGTACAATGCTGAAGTAGGTATCAGATGTTCAAATCTGGATGTTACATAACAGCAGCTATGACAGTAGCTGTCTTTCTGGAAAGTTTTGGACACTACTGTTCTGTTGAGAGTCTCAAACATGCAATCCATGTAGCAAAGCACCACCTTAGCCACCAAACACTGAGAAGTCTACTAGGTGAAGGAAAATCCAGTCCAATTTCTAATACAGGACACAATGTCATGGAGTGATTTACACTGCACTCAAACAGGACAAGAAAAACTAAGTATGAGTAGTAAATTAGAACTGTAATGACATGTTTCACAGCTTGTATTGAGCAATAAACTACACAGAAGATTCAATTTTGTAATACATATATATAGCTTGTAGAAGCTATGTTCAATTTAAATGTTTGAAATTCAGTCATGATGGTACCTCAGAGATGGAATGGACAGCTGTTGACAAACCCCACCCTTTTCTTTAGTGCATCTACAGCACCTGCACATCCCTAATGTACAATGTCTAGAAAGAAAAGGTTCTGCTATTCTTACAGTATCGTTAATATACACATCTTGTTAATGAAAACTGAGGAACTGAACTCAAGCAATACAGATGTCACAGCAAGCCTGCAGTAGGATTCATATGGTAACTTTTAAAAAAAGCAGCCCTCATTTTGAATTAATTATTTAAAACAAGAAACACAATGCTAAATACAGTGGTATAACTTTGGGAAGTATATAATGACATCCCAACCTAACATTTTGTATAGTCAAGCAAGAAATGGGTCCCAAGACTACCAAGACCCTCATCAGTTAACATGCCAAATATGTGCAAATGCCTCAAAATATTTGAGTTTTCATACTGACAGAGAGAATTGGTTGTTTTTCCTTTAAACTTAGGAAAACACAAAATTTTAGAGCCAAGGGCTGAAAGCCTACATGGAGCTTACTGAAACATGCAACTGGCCTGAGATAAAACCAGAATGTTTAGCAGTACTTGTACTTGGGTGAGCGAGCTTGCTATAGCATAAATGTTTCAAGCCATAAAGAGGCTCGTTCTGACTTTGGAAAGTAAATAATCACATTGGAAAGAGATGCTTTAAACGGTACCCTCTTTTAGGCAAAAACAATAAAAACACTGTTACTTAAAATTAAAAGTATGCTAGTAAAAATCAGAAGAAGGAAGCCTATTGTTACCAGCAATATTTAAACTAAAATCAAAATTAGCATACTTCAGAAGAACATAGATGCAGCTGCTTGCTGGTAACAATTTTTGTTTAAGTGGGACTAGGCAGGGTAAAAAGTCTGTTTCTTAACTAGGCTTTTTTCATCATCGAGCTCAATGCCATAGAAGTAACACAGAATACTACTCTGATAATATCTAATTAAAAATCAAACCAAAAACAAACAAACACACCTGAGAAACAACCACTCCCTCTCCCTGACCATCAAAATAAGCTTGAGTTTATAAACTAAGATTCTGCACAGCTTTTAGTCTAGTCCCACTGGAGAGATGATATTGCATTATAGATGAACATAAGGTGAGAGACTCTTTTAAAGAGTCACAATGCTTATACAATTGTCAATAAAGACTTGATGTTAAGCATTTGCTTTCACACTCAGGCAGAGATGGAAATTACTTTTTTTTTTTTAACGCAAACCAGAATTCAAGACTTAGTTCCAATTCTTCATTGACCAAAAAACAGGCAAACCATTCCAAAACCTGAAGCTTAACATGAAGAAAGGCAGAAAGAAAAATAACCAGGAAAATATGATCACTCCAGAGACAACTGCAAAGCCATTAGAGTCTTGCCACTTGGTTCCACAATAAAGCCAAGAAGTGACAGACCACTGCAAAATTCATTTATGACAACAGACAGAGCTAATAAAGCAAATGTTTTACACCACAGAGCTTAAAAAACAAATTCACAGTGTAGAAAAATGTTTATGACAGAGAGAAAGCAGTACTATATGTTCAAAATGCACATTCTCCTAATTGAGCAGTCTTCTCTCCCAGCAGTTTCCCTTTCAAAACAAACATCTTTCTCCTAACTCCATCTTGAGGTACCTGACAGATAACAGTAAGAAACTCAAGACTACAAGATGCAATTTACCTGCTGGCAGATACAACTGATTATATTACCTTCAGTAAGACATGTCAGAATTTGACCAAAAGTACTTTTTTTTTAAATTCATGAAAAGGAACAAGCACTTGTTCCTTTGTGCTTTGGCTACATGCCCTCTGTATATTTCTGCAGTAGCTTAAACAGAAAAGCCCAATTTCTTTGAAAACAAGGCAGACACTGAAAACACCAAAAAAGCAAATCTGCAGAACAAGATAATAGAGAAATAGCACTAACAGTTCATAACACTCCTTAAATGTGCAACAGAAAACAAGCCTTTCATGTTCAAGCAGTGATGTATGATTTAGAAGTTAGATGCAGAAATTAAAACAATTATAGTTGCAAAATACAATTTCAATACCTTGGCCTTGCCACACTTTCGATGGTANTCATTTTCCTCCTTAAAAATTGAAGCAAGAATTACAAAGTTAGTGTTATAACAAGTTGTTGACATCCAACACATAAGAGAAATCCAATGATTTTCCCCCCACCTGTGTCAATGAGAATCACCAAATATTACCACTGTGCAACCTACTGAAATTAACTTAGTTAACTGATCAATTTATTTTTATTGGCTTTCTCTCCTTACACATAAGGAAATGCAGGACTTCTACAGAGAACGTACCTGTCCTGAGGTGGTATTAGAGAATCACGCACATGTAAAATTGGCATGTAAGGCTGCAACTCTTTATTTTCTGAACATGCCTCACTGTGACTTCTTAGAACATCTGAAGATACCATAAAAAAAAAACCAAACTGGTAACTATGTAGTTCATGCAGACATTAAGAAAATTATCAATTCTGACAATAAACAACTACTCAAGACCCTTCCCAATTTAGTAGTTAAGGTTTTCCAACATTCTGAAACAGTTTTTCTACCAACAATGCTGAAGGCAAATTAAGAAAACTAACAAAGCACAGTGCATGCAAGTATCCTAAATAATTTTGTAATAAAGGAAGACTTCTAACTCTTAATTGATACTTTTAAATGTCAGCAAAGACAGCCATCTTTGACAATAAAGTGCTTTCCCTCCACCTCAACGAAACTTAATATGCAGACAAAAAAAGTAGGAAACTGGTAAAAACAGGAAAACAGTTCTGATTTGTTTACCATCTCTGTATTTATGGCAACTATGACAGATGAAGGTAATAAAACAATTTAAGCAAAACAGAGCTTAAAAACTGCAAACACAAACAATTGCAAAAACTGTGGCTTGAAGTGGAAAAGTGGGATTCCAGAACTCAATCATGCATTCTATTTTAGCCACATAAATTCTGCTCAAAGTGACTGATTAAAAAGCTGCTTTTTCTGTGAAAAACCATTAAGGAAAGAATTGAGAGCTAACACATTTTTGAAGCTGGTATTTTAGCTGAAGATGGCTGAAAAACCAGATACAGAAAGCAGCCTGTCATCATACTTCTAATAAAAATCACATTTGTATTTGTTTTCAATTGCAGGATAAAATACTGCCAAGTCAATGGGAATTTCACAGCCATGTTGAAGTAATTCACAAATTACAATCTTTATACCAAAAGCCTTGATTAGGTTTAAAAGATGGGAGTTGTTTGGGGGTTTTTTGTTTGGTTTTTTGTTGTTGTTGTCTTTGTTTTTGTTTGGTTTTTTGTTTGTTTGTGGGGTTTTGTTGTGTTTTTGTTTGCTTGGTTTTGGTTTTTTTGTTTGTTTTGGGGTTTTTTGTTGGTTTTGTTTTGTGGGGTTGTTTTTTTGTTAAAGAAACAAAACAGATCAATCACACATTTGACCAAGAACTCTGACAGCATGATGACTGGCTACCAGAAAGGAAGAAAACATAACTGAATTAATGCCAGTACTTTGAAAGCTTACACAGATACATCAAATGTGACTTCAGAAGACATACCTATGATTTTTACCACCATATCATACATCTGTTTTGTTTCTTCTTCCTCTTTTGCCCAACGGTACTTCATGTAGTGTAAGACTCCCCAGACCATTGCTATACCTGTATTAAGATGCATAATACTCTTTAAACAGTACTAGAACATTGGTTATTTAACAAAGTTTACAGGGCATAATTCAGAAGCGGGTTGAGCTACTTAACACATACTGTACATTCCAAAGCTAAGGACATACACTGTATTTGCTGTCAGTATTTTCTACTATTTTCTACTTTAACACAAACTCTTCGACTCTGAAGAGAAGTTCCTTCAAGAAAAACATTCCTTGTTTTAACAAAGCTTAGTATCTCCCAGGACTGTGATTTGAAATTTTACGCATTTGTGAAGAAAAAGAAACAATTACATTGGGGAAAACTCAAAGTCATATTAAATGTCACATAAACTGACAATTTAGAACATGTTAGGATTTTAAAATGCACAATATTCTTCAATTCATAGACAAGTCACATGCTTTAGATATACCAGTCAAAAAAATTAACTTGGACTGCTTCAGTTCAGCTATAGATTTGTATTTATTGCCATGAAGTACTCCATGCTCCTTTTCTATTACATTGAATATTATTCCCAAAAAGGACAATCTGGTTAGGAAGGTCAGCAGCATAAGCTAAAA
>VXAU01003956.1:333592-364721 GCA_013399695.1 Formicarius rufipectus | reverse complement strand
CCTAATGACAACACATCTAACATTTATGAAATTGTTTATTTTTTTTAAAAGGTGCTCCATATTAATGTTAATTACAGGTGAGACACAAAGCAATTTGCTCAGCATGATTCAGATCACTGGTTGACTGAGTCTCATCTCCACATCCCAATTCAGGCCTTGTATTTACAGTTACCAGAAAGACACCAGTCTGGGACAGTTTGATTCTTTTGATTCATCAAAAGGCTACTGAAGGAGGTCTCAAGTATTATACTCATAAACATGAGATTGTTAAGATACTGGGTAGAACAATTTTTCAAACATTCAAGAGGTGCATGGGATGAATTCGGTATCTCCAGTATTTCTATCCAGCCAGATGGAAAGCAGTGAAGTGTCTGCATTCAGCTGTACCCTGTTTTTATGCTGCATAGTTTTCAGTATGGTTCAGAACAAAATAAAAACTTCAATGAACTTTTAAACTTAGAGAACTATCAAAGACTAAGTGAATTAGTCTTACTGAAGGATTACATGCATTTTTTACAACATACTCTTAGAGGCAAGAATTTTTGGTTATATATCCAACCTTTCCTAAAACTAAGATAATCTTTTCTGTACTTACATTTCCGAAGTTCAACAAGAGTGAAATATTCCCAAAATTAGGGCTATAATGTCATTTTTACTGAGCATTTTGCTTTTTCTAATCAGTTCAACATGGAACTTTCGAAAGTCACAAGATAATTGCTCTGTCAGGAAGAAAGATGGAGTTCCCAAAGAATGAACATGTTCAGCTGATTACAAAAGCAATGACAGCAACCACTGTGAAGATACAGTGGTGAAACATAAGTGCAAAGTGAGGCGCATTTTAAACAAAATACTGACAAACACCAAGTTTTATGGTTGAATAAAAGCTCCCTAAACACGCTGTTTAGTTTTCTACAAGTTACTACAAAAAAAGTTTAACTGTTTTATTAACTTACCCAATAGCAATACTGATAATCTGTGAGTTACATTAACAAATGCACGACGAAAACGACACCTGAAAGACATCTTTGGACTAGTGGACTCCAGATACTTCACATCTGTCACATTAGTGACATTCCTCTCATTAGGGTCATTGCTGAGACACCTATTAAAAATACAGAGTACTTATGAAAAAGGAGACATTCTCTTTGAAGAAATCAAGTTAAGAAATAAAGATCACTTACTTTATGCCAACGTCTTCCCCACTATTCAAGATCCACTGTAATGATTTGTTAAGTACACTTTCATATTCTGGATCTAAATTCTGTCAAAATACAGTATTAATGAGTAATTTCATAAATAACCAGGAAGTTACCACACCACAATAAAACTCAGATGCTGCACACATTAGTAGCCAGAACTATGATGGTTTGTTCCCGATTCTTCAGATTTTTTATTAAGTTCACTGCAGAAAGTAAATCTATATACACTATAAGCAGTTATCATCAGCATCCTTCAGATTAAGGACTGTTTGAACAGTCAAGCCAAACTCAGTGTTTTAGTTAAAATTCTATCCTGCAGCAAGAAAAAATGATTCAGCCACTAGGCGGTGCTCACTGGAAAGCTACTCAAGAGTAAAACTCCATCCAGATCCTAAGCTCACTGGAAATGGGTCCTGTAAAAGGAGTTCCATGCTCTGTTCTTTTTTAAGAAGCTTGAGTAAAATCGGTTTTTACAGATATTTTGCAAGTAATTCAGAGTTTATAGATCAATAAGTGACATCACTATTTAGACACTGACTTTATTTTTAATTACTTGGTATCAATTCTAATAGGAAAGCATCCACAGCTATCTGAGCTTTCTCCATACCTCACGTTGTATGTTCTTTTGCAGAAAAAGAAAAGCAAAATTGAAGTTACTACTGCATTTGAAATTACAGTGCCCAAAAATATTTATTTCCATCTTTCCTTTGAATCTCTCATAATGTAACTGGCCTAGAATGAAAGCATAAGCACTTAAGAAAAACAGTAAATATTTCACTTTTAAATTAAAGTATTTAAAAATAACTGAACAAAGAAATTCTGTAAAGGAGTCACATTCCTGAAATGAGGAACTGTAGGGCTAAATGAAACATCCTACGAAGTGACAAATTTGCATATTAAATCTGAGCTTCCTAGTAAAGCTAGAACAGTTATGATAACAAACTGTCATTCCTTCAGCGTAACAGACAGGCAAGACAATCAGTTCTATGGGATCAACTTAATTTCTTCCACAATGCACTTGTTTTAACAGATGCAGTTTTTCATTGCCAAACGATAAACTAGTGTTAGCAACTTGGATGCTCTAAAACATTGTTCCATTTTGTCTACTACATAAAGGATTGCCAAAATGTAGAATTTCTATACATTTGTATATTATATATATATCTCACAATCAGCTTTACTCTTCCCCATCCAATCAGAGAAATCTTCTACTTTCAGCCTCTTAAAAGGATCAAGTAGTTTTCCACTGAAGGGTACACCGATATGGGCTAAAATAAACCCTGTAGCTGTCAAGACAAGGCAAGAGTCATCTTTTATTTGAGGAATAACGCAGAGGAATGACAGTAGAGAGTGGGATTTCATAATACTACACAATGAGCTAATTAACAAAAAGGCCTTTTTTGACCATTTCTATTTAAAGCATCAATGAATGGTCTCTCTAAACAGCTTCTACCTGTCAGGCTCCCTGCACAGATTCACATGTCAACCCCTTCTTCACAAAGGAAGACTCAGTGTAAGTCTCAAAAACCAGTATACTGATTTCTGGAGAAGATTCTAGGTATTTGAATTTTATAAATTTATTATTTTCATGTTGCTCAACTATCTCCACCAATCCAAATCATGTCCTGGTGTTTTAACAAAAGGGAAAAATGCCCTGCATGCCATTGAAGCATTCCTACCTACACTTTCATTGCAATTCAGCTAGTTTCTTTCACCTTCCCTCTCTCCAAATACACACTACATCCTCAAATAAAAATGATAAGCAGCACATGTTAAAGTCATCAATTCCAAACACTTCCAAATAATACTAAGTAAAATTTTAGTCAATGGATTAGGTACAAAACTAGGCCTTACAAATTGTAACTTTTACAAATCTTATATACAATCAATTAAAAAAACCTTGTTTGCTTACTTTTAAATATGCAGCTGCCTCCTGGACGGTAAGGTTTCTTTGATTAGAGCTGCCACATTCATGTTCCCCTGGTAAAATGAAAGCTTTTGTTTATTTCGATCTATTATTACTGCATTATGTAAAATAAACATCACCTAAACACAAAGTTCCAATTAACACAATTTACACAACCAGTAGCACAATAATTCTCATTTCACTAACAATATATAGAAATCTCTTCACAAATTTCACCTTTCAGAAAGTTAAAAAACCTTGATGACTGTCAGAACTAATAATATATATATACAAGTCCCATCAACACAACTTCATCCACTGCTCAGAAAGCGTATTTCGGTATTTACACCAAAAGTAGAACAAAAGGTAGGATGAAGAACTATCAGAAAGACATTACTGTGAAACAGTTGCTGTACTCTAACTCAACCTCCAAATAATTTCCATTTACTCTGAAATCTGTATTATCTTTTACAGAGACCAAGTCACAACACATCTATAATAGTATTTCAGGCACTATGAAATTACTACATTTTTAGATTATAGATTTAGATTTAGACCCAAGTTATCACAGTAACTCATCACCTTCCTGAATGCGCACATGGCCTGANAAAACGAACAAAAACCATAAAACAAAAAAGGTGAGTAATACCAACACAAAGTCACACAGAAAAGAAAAATGTCTAACAGTTTTTCATCTATCACTAGGCCATCATTTCTGAAGAACTGTCAGCAAGTGGCAAATCACTTTTTTCCTTACCTTTGTTAAAAATAACCTAAAATATTGACATCTATAACTATGCTTTTACTGTCCCAAAACAATAAAACAGGAAACAACAAATCCAGTCTTCCACTGGCTCAGGGTTACACTTGCCTTACCTTCTTTAATCTACACCAGGTTTTATTCTCCCAAGGCTAAGAAAATTTAAGATACTTGTGCTTATGTAAAATGTAAACCTTTGCTTAGATTAGAATGCTCTTTAAAAACAGCAGCTTCAAGTATTAATTCCCTACACAAATAACAACATTTGAGGCAAAGTGAGCAAAAATCAGCAAACACTAGCAAGTCAGGGAGAAGCACCTTCGTGCCTCCTTCACAGCAGGGAGTTCCAGAGAACTAAGTGTTTCTATGAAGTCAAAGTCCTTCTCAGACTGCTAAAGTTCTGTTCAGTACACTTCAACAGATTTAAGTGAACTTAGCCTTGCAAGCCATTATTATAACAGGCATACTCTTTTCTCACTGCTGGGATATAGAGAAATAGGAAGAGAGTTTTAAGAGTGCTCAGATGCTATCTGGCATAGAAGTGCTGCTGGAACTAAGCCTGTGTGCATGCATGTATTTTCAATCAAGCACTGAGCAGAAAACTTTAAAAGTTGTTTCACTTGATAATTAACATGTCTTACACTTTCAAAGTGCCTGAGTCTACTGTAATAGCAAAACAACAGAGATCACTACTGAAGATGGACACCATTTTTGCCAAAAAACACTTAAGTTTTAGAAACCAGTACCTGAATTGGAGTTACAAGCTATTCTTGTACATCATTTAGGCAGATATTGTCTTTGTACAGCATAAACTATCGCCTGTAAATTTACATGTGTTATCATCAGTGATTTCAAGTTTCAAGATTAGAAGACCTGAAATAACCATGTATCATACTCATACAGTCCCTGGTGTAAACATGCTGTTTTAAATCTAGAACGAGTAGAATAAATACAACAAAACAAAAAAATATCTCTGTAGAACCCGTATGTACAGTCTCAATCAAGTCTCAATTAAGTTGTATGATATAAGCAAGTCTGATAGGCATGCATCCATTTAAGCTTTTTTTTTTCTTGCTTGGCAATACCTGAAGCCTTTCTGGGTTCTTTTTAATACAGAAAGAGCATGTCAGTCATACTCTGAACAGGGCAACTCATAAGAGCAGGGGGATGAGACCTTTCTGCTTGGGACCTTTTCTCTGGTTCATTTTAGATTTTTTTTTTTTTCTTTTCTTTTTTTTTTTTTTTTTTTTTAAACTATCTAGATAAGCAGAAAAGCCCATTTATGAAATAAAGAATAAAAAAGGGTGAGGTTAATACACAGGTAAGAAGACAAAACACACAAGCAGGAGACAGATTATGAAAAGGTGAATTCTTAAAAACAGTTTCAGGATTCATGTTGGATTTTCATCTTTTGAGAACACAGCATTACCTTTTACAAAAGGACAAAAGCTCTCTTAGATAGGGGACTGCTGAATTACTTTAGTAGTTTTAAATTCTAATCTTATCTGCCTTCTTCCACTAATTATGTTTCTGCAGCACACAGCCAGTATAGTGACTTCACAGCTTCTGATCTCATCTTCAGAAACCAGCTGACACTTCTCTCAGTCCTGCTTCTGAATTTTTTTTTCAGTCTACATTCCCTTTGAACAAGTTTAAAAGCCTTAGGACCCAGGCTCTGACAATGTTGAAGGTTCATCAGTTCAAATTTCCCTCACATAATACTGCGGGGGGGCAGGAGAGAAATAAAAACCCCTTTCATGTCTCCTCTCACTCTCACAAGTTAATCAGAGTAATGGAGTTTCAGTCCTGTACAAAAAGCTATTGGAGATGCAGTTTCTCATTCCAACACATGCACTGCCGAGAACCATTCAGCAGCTTTCTTCTGAGAAACTCATGAATTTGAAAGCCTGCAGAAAGTTAGGCATTTCACGAGCCAGACAACCTTCTGTTTGACTGCAACTGCAGGATATTCCTATATGCCATTTCAGTCACAGCTTTAGCTAATAGTTCTGCAAATGAAGGCTTGCTTTGAATAACTTAGGTGCAATCATTAACCACTTGGCCTGGAAACCCGCTTTCCATAGTCTGAGCCAAAAATGTTTCCCAACTGTTCCATCTGAGGCCCTATATGCAGGAATAAAACTGAAGCATTGAGGGGGGGGACAAAAAAAACCACACCACCACCACCACTTTACACAAGTCTGCTGCAAGATACATCTGAGTTCTTTGTAAAAACTGTTCCTCTGTTATGTCTATTGTGAGCTTACAGAAAGCATGGATTTATTTGTGCTTAAACTGTTCGTGAGCACAGATCACTAATTTCAAGTGCAATCAAAGAACCATTCTATTTGCTTTTGGAGGGAGGCAAAAAGTAACACATGGATCACAAAACTACCCTTTAGCTTGTGTCACTGTACTTGGGCAAGCCACAGAAGAAGTGCAGGTCTCCCAGAAATACTACCAAAAAGCAACTGAGGCCTCAGTTCTCAAGAAATATTTAAATCTGCTGTCTCAATTGCTTCTAATACAGAAACCAAGTCTCCTTTCCCTGAAAGTACAGACTGTTTGAAACTGACTTTCATTTAGGCACTTAACTTATAAGCTGCAGGATATACAGACAACAGAAACATTTAAAATGTTAGAAGAACCTGCTTTACATTGTAAATAATTTTCCCCTTTGGTTCAAAGGCATGGATTTAGCACAGATCTCTAGCTTATAGCCCAATGGGATACAGTCAACCAAAACGAAACACAGTGTACAAGATCCCACGTTTGCAGGTTACTTTCAACAGGACACTACAGTGGGGAGTTGAAGAAAAGCAAGAACAGAACATGTGCTGTGAGAGAAAGAAAGAACATCCAATCTCCCAAAGGCAAACTGAATAGCTGAGTAACGCTGCAGAACCAGAACCTGCTACATTTGTTCAACCACTGGTTGAGAACAGTACTGTACCAATTACCTAAAGAACTAAAGATTAAGGAGAGTGACAGAGAGCCTGTGACAGCAATCAGATACAGCAGCTGACACTTGAAATCAGTATTAAGTAATACTTAGTATTTTGCCAGGATATTCTTCGAGCCATGGATTTTTCAGTAAGGCTTATTACATGCGAAAGCCTAATGTCACCCCTGCATCTCACGGACCTGTGCTGTCCAGTACCTCAGAAAGAAATCATCTAAATCAAATAGATCATCAGACTGTGGAGAATGCCAAGCAAAACAAACTGATAACTAAAAAGTCCTTTATCTACAGGAAAGCAGGGTCATAGCCATGGGTAGCTGGCTGCTTATTGTGGATATAGTTGTTAGGCTTATTCATTTTGCAAGTCTGACTGAAAATGAAATGTTATCTATTGAAGTCTCTCCATGAAAGACCAAGACATCCAGTAATTAACACACGCCTGAAGAAAGTCTAATTTAAAAAAGCACGTATTTTGGTTCAGCAGAAAGTGTTAGGCCCCAAAATATATACTGTCTATAAAACAAGTTGCTGTTTTAAGAATGGCTAAATCATTCAAAACAAGAACACAGGAACAGAAACTTCAACTCAGTACTGGATGAGTCAATATCACTTCTTTGTTTCTTGTGAGGTAGACAATACTCACTGTAGGGTTGGCAGACTAGTATTTCTGAGAACAGTGATGCATTAAAGCAATCTATTTTTTTATAATTAATCTGACATCGTATCAGAACACCACAGTACAGAACAGGTATCTATCTACAGATGGAATACAGTATATTAAGTCAAATAAAATTAATGAACTGTTACTCTGACTTTTTTTCTTCCTTCAGACAACTTCATTTTCTACCTTCTAGAAGCCGTACCACTTGCTCTCCGATGGAAGTAGACAAAGGAAGAAACTAGCTCAGAAAAATGGTAAGAAGTCTAATAAAACAGAGAGCTAGAAACCAAATTTTGAAGGGACCATTTTTATGGTAGTCAAGATGTTGAATAAAGCTTAACAGAACAGCTTACTTCAAGTTTCCAGCCTGCTTTTTTAATATTAATAGTTATAACATGAACAAATGATTCATAGCCAAGTATGAAATGAGAGAAACTTTTCCAAGTATGTGACAGAGAGATCTGAAAAGCACCACTTTTAGTAAAACTACATTCCTTAACCTCTGTCTCTTTTGAAGTGGGGCGCTCTGTACAAGATCAACATTGAAATCCTGCATCTCCTTTGCAGTCCTCTCGGTTTCAGGTCTTATAAACAGCTTCCAGATATTGTGCCAGGTCTACATCAATACAGTATTCAAAAAAGGATGGCAAACTTCTTCCTCTCATACGTTAAGAAGCTTGGCATTGAGGATTCCTTCTGTCTAACTAAAGATGAATTAGATCCTTCTTTATGAAACTGTATGAAACCTACTCTGCTGAGCAACCAGGTAATCTCACAGTACAACTTCAGTCTGGGGTATCCTCTAACCAAAAAGGATAGCTACATTTTTTGGAAAGAAGCATTGAAGATTGTCCTGGTCAGAAAAAGACTAACAGAGCATAATGAACCTTTGAGACCTGGGGAAGAAAGCAGCCATTCTGGAGCATACGAATTCCTTCTCATAAGGCAGACAAACAAAGATTTTATGTCTACATGCACTTAGGTATGCCTCAGTTTATTAACTCCTTTTCTTTCACAGATACAGAAACTAAGTGTTAGACCTTTTTATCCATGCAAGAACATTGTTTATTGTACGGCCCCCAGAGGGTCAGGTGACACAGTAAGCAAAATCAGCAAGCTGTTACACTCTCTTCAAAAGACAGAGGGAAGCAAATGACAATGATCAAGTAAGAAAAGGCAGCAATCAGCTTGAATACTGAGTTGAACTGAAACATACTGTACGTCAGGCAACAAAGATGATTACAGGACCAGGAGCATCTCTCTTACAAGGATAGGCTGATGGAGCTGGATCTGTTCAGCCTTGAGAAGAGGCAACTGAGAAGGGACCTTATCGGTATCTGTAAATATCTGAAGGGAGGGTGCCGAGAGGATGGAACCAGACTCTTCTCAGTGTGCCAAGCAATATGACAAAAAGCAATGGGCAGAAACTGATGTACAAGAAGTTCCACCCATATGTGAGGAAGAACTTTTTTACTGTGTGAATGACCACGCACTGGAACAGATTGCCCAGAGAGGCTGTAGACTCTCCCTCGCTGGAGAGATTCTGGAACTGTCTGGACTCAAACCTGTGCAATGTGCTCAAGGATGATCCTGGCTGAGCAGAGGTTGCACCCAATCACCCACTTTGGTCCCTTCCAACCTGACCCATTTTGTGATTCTATAATGTAAACAATAAGAAATGTGTGAGGTTTGTCCAAACATCTATTTTATGCACTGCAGATACTGTAAATGCTCTGGAAACAAAAAGTTTCTGCTGGAAGATTACTGCTGCAATTTAAGAGAGCTGCGCAAATTTCTTACAGATTTTCTGGACAGCCTTGACATATGGAATTGTCAGTTTCATATTTGACACTGAGTTGTTTCCACATTTTTTTATATTTGAGAAATGTCTGTAGCACCTGATAACAATGGAAAAGCCTTCTTAGTGAAACCTGCTGTTGCAAAACAAACACAAAGACCAGTAAGGCTTCCTAAACAGATTATGGATTAAGTAAGCAAGAATAATAAAAATAGCTTAATAGTCGTGAAATAGACTTGGCCGTAACTCACATTCACCAGATGTCAAAGTTATAAACACAGCCTTAACTTTACCATTTCCTGATTGTGATGTGTAAGTATCTGTGAAGTTTAAAGCTGTGTTCATTACAGCTCTGGCTAAAACCACCCTATTTCTTACTTAGAATATTCTGTAATGCTAATTCTAAACACCATCTCTGACACATTACACACAGTACTTTTCTTTACTAAATAATTAATATGGTTAAGTTGGACCATGTTTTTTAACAAGGCAATCTTGTTCAACCACTACTGTTCACTATATTAGTAACCATTTTATCATTGTTGCAAAATATTTTGGTTTTCACCTCAGTGAATTAATGACCTTTAAAAAACTCCACATATTCCTCTCCACATATAGCAAATTTAAGCCTTTTAACAAGATCAGATTAATAAAACATTAACACATTAGATCAAAAATCCCACAGGATCACAATATTCAATAGTCTATCCCATTAACTAACAAACATTGCAACAAAAGGTGCCACACTGAACTAGAAGCAGGATTTCTAGTGTCCCATAGGGAACTCTGAATGACTATCAGGGCCCCAAGTGTTGCAAATCACTATTTGAAAATCGAATTCTTTGTAGATGTTGCCATAACACTGTATCACAATATTTTTGAAGTGTTACCTGCTACTTGTGCCAATTTGTCATGAAGTGCATACAAGCTGTTCATGAGACTTTTTTCATCTTCCTAGAATTAGAAAAACACATTCATGTTAAAGCAAATAGTATTAGAGGTGTATTTTTTTTTCCATTTACCCCCAAAATCTTTATAGAGCATGGAGAAAAAAAATGGGGTTTACACATACAGGTAGAAAGTTGCAATGTTTCACACACCAAAAATTATGCAGGCAATGGATTCTGAATCTAAGTATTCACTACACTGAATTTTCAGATCTTGACTGAAATTAAACAAGATTGCAGCTTGGACTCTGATGGATCTGCCAGTTAAAAACAATAATCAATAATCAAAACCAATAGATCAAAAGATGATTTTGATACTATTGAAAGAATAGTAAAATTACCCAAAAGTAATTTGTTTGCTTCAGGTGTTTTTTTGATAGCTACTATGTAAAAATAAGTTTTATTCTTAAATTAGCAGCAACATTTCATACAAGCCATATAAAGTACTGTCTGGTTGCATTCTGGCATAAAATTCAGAGCAAAGGAAGATGTTTGCTGTCTACCTTCAAACTACAGTAATTTAATTTAAAAACAAACAAACAAGAAACCAAAACAAACACAAACCACATCAGAAAGCTGTGGACTATACAGTCTTGTTGATACTTCCTGTGTACACCACTAGGATAAAAAGGCCTAACTCTCAAAACAAGATATTAGATATCATGTCATTGTTACTTATAGGACAGTTAGATTTATCAAGATATGAGCAATTTCACTGAGATATATCCAAGAATATTTTATATTAGAAGCAATTATTCAAAACATAATGATGAAGCACATGCAATTACATACACTAAAGGCCATTCTGAAATGTTGGGCTTGAAGTTTTATCAAATGGTTAAGACTAAAGCCTTCATTCAAAAACTATGCAAGAAAAGTAATTTTCCAGTTTGTACATCTGTTGATTATACTCACACTGGGAAAAAAACCAACTATAATAACCTTAATTTCCTGATGCACCAGTATTGGTATAATTTGAAAATGTTAATGATCCAATTTTAATCTGTAAGAAAACCACTACCAAAAGCGGAATACTTCTTCCACTGATCTAACAACTGACAGATTATTTCACATTGGCACTACTAACAATTACCAGCATCACCTCTACCTGTTGTGGTATTATAAGATCATCACTGAGATTAAATTAATGTAGCTGGCTCTTGTCAGGAAACTAACCAACCTTATCAATTCATTTCTTGGCTGGAAAAAACTGGGCATCGGCATAACAGCAAAAACAGTCTGTCAGCACATACACACTCCCCACCAGCAGAACATGAAGTTCCATTTTTTTCCCAGTAGGTACATCCATGACCTCACTAATAGCTACACTGAGATGGACATGTGAAATATTGTTGTGATCAATTTGGGGTTTTTTTTGCAAATTAACAGTTGGGCCATATAAAAGAAATAACTAAACAGTATAGTCTTTGTAGCTAACAATCAATTACGGAGTACAATTATTATGGAACAGTAAAAACAGGAGAAAGTAACATAGAGAAGAGGTTCTCAGGCCATCAGGTCCAGTGCACAAGTTTCATTTTCTCTGTACTGCTAATATCATCCTGAAAGAATCCCCAGAATTTACCCCATAAAATTCAACCTGTTCAAAAGACCCACTTGTTCAAAAGTAACATTTTCTATTCAAGAAACTAGCCAAGGCTACCTAATTAACATGCAATTACTCACTTTTGGAGAGTTCAGTTCTAGACACCAGTGGGAAAACCAAAACAAAACACCACACCAAACAAGAAAAACAAATACCAAACAATAAACAAACAAACAAACAAAAGCCCCAAAATCTTCCAGTTATCTTGCAATAATTGCTCATATATGCCTAGCAAAAGCAGATCACTATGTTTACAGCCCAGGTCAGAAGAGAGAACAATCAGAACACATTCTGCAGAACTAAGAATAATACAGATCGTTTCAATGGTGAGATCTCAAAAATGGTTAGTCGGATATTTCAGATGAAAAAGTGAATATAGGAACAAGTAACAGCATAGAATCAAAGTGAAAAAGACAAACTTTTAAATCCATTTTCTGAAGGACACTCTAACCCTTGCTCTCTTATAGCACTAAATAAAATCCTGGAGTTTCATGTCAATCACCTCCTACTATCTCTGCTTTCAATGTTGGGAAGCCAAATAGTAACAGTAAGAGACAAACCATCAAATTTAGTCCCAAAATGTACACTTTTTTTTTTTACAACACAAAGGTAGTATTTTCTTGGGATAAAAAACAATCAGCATGGCATAACCAAGTTTTGGAATCCTAGTTATACTGTCCAAGAAGAAAAAAAGAATTAAAACATCAGCTACAAGAAATGCATTTATTTCAAGCAAAATATTCTAATGTTCTATATCCTTCTGAACAGATCTATGTTGTTTTAAAAAAATTATGTGACAGATCAAAATCTCAGTATTAAGTGGTTTTACTTACTTGTATTTTTTGTCCGTCTTCACTAGAGGGATTCTTGACTGTCAAAAAAAGAAAAAAATTAATTCACTCTATGGAGTCTGAAAATACTGAAAAGGTGTATCACACTGTAGCTTTATGACAACACTGTAATAATTAGATAAAAACAAAGCCTGTGATATGACAAATAACAACGAGACATCTATTAACTTTTGCCCTAACTGCATTTGATAATGCAGTATAATAACACTTAGGTTAAACCATAATTTTCTATGCCTGCAGATTTCAGTTATTTCCACACAAACAAAACTCTGCTTGCTATTTGCCAAACTCTTGCTTTAACAACTCCATTGCATTGCCATCAAAATTTGAAGGCTTTACATTTTAGTGTTCAGTCTAAAAAAGTAAAACCACTTTTTTACTAAGCACTAACACATACAACAAAGCTCTACAACTCAGCATTTTCTGTTTTAACAAGAGTAAGAGATGACACACTGAGTGCTCATGCATCCCCATGGGTAAAGATATCCATCAACAGTCAGCTGATTGACAATATCTTGATTTCTGAACCATAATCATGACTGAACTGATCAGTTCATTTAGTTATATATGGGAAATAAGAGAAATATAAAGGTGGACATACTAGTTAAAATTTATGGCAAAATTTCTAATTTAGGAGAAATGGAAGATAAAAAAGAAACTAAGGACCAACTTATAAACCAGGGTCCCTTAACCTTAGCCAAGTCTAACTGCATCTGGGTAAGAAACAAACAAAAAAAAAATCTTGTAAGAAAAAAAATATTTGTAAAACAATGTGATTTTTATTAACTGCATGAACTTCCACAGCACTCATGGTGGCAGAGATGTTGATCCACTTCACCTTAATTTTGAAAGAAAGTTTGAAGCAGGAATAATTACCATTTCTTTGCTCCTACACAAAGCAATGGTAAGGGCCCCATTTCTACAGTTACAACCAACAAACAATGTATAAAACAGTGGGAACAAAAATGTTTTCTGAATGGAGAAAGCTTGTGTAACTTTGCAAGCAATGGTCTGTCCATGTGCCTGGGCTCAGAAGAAAACTGATCACGTTACCTACCCAAGAGCAAGAAACACTGCAGATCTTCTTCTGATATAGCAACTGTAAAAAAACCTCAACCAAAGAAAACCACCCAAACACAGGGACAGGTTTTCACAGACATTCAAACACTTGATTCAGATGTACTTTTAATCTGAATAGCCTAAAATAGGATTAGAGAAACAGAGCCAAGCTTAAGAAGACTGCCAACCTCCCCATTTGATCATTAGCTATCCAGACAAGGATAATTATGGTCTCCAAGGTCAGTCTTATTGAGCATACAGGAAATCTTGATTCAGTGGTTTCAGATTGGAAGGAGGGCACAACACCAGACACAAGCATGTGGAGATTTCAGTATACCTGACCAACGCATTTTAACACTGATGAAAGCCATGGAACAGACATATATGCAATACTTCCATGCCAGCAGACAAACTGAAAACTTTCAGCTGCAATACTACATATGCTAGGACAGTACAGCAATTAAGTGCAGGCAATGGTGGTGGTTAGGCTTTTCCAGCACCACAATCCCAGAGTAAAATCAATCTCACATATGGACAACTTCATATTTAGATAAATTAACACCTTGAATTTAGGAAGCAAGCCAATGGAGATTTCAATGTTTGCCTCTCCCTCACAAACACATAGTGGCTACAGTGACCAAGAAAACCAACCACTGCTCCTCCAAAACTCCCTATCACAAAAATTTAATAATCCTTGTAATTTCAACTCACACTATAAGATTTCCATAAAATCTCTCTGAAGTTTCTGATTTTATGGCAGGTTAACCAATAACCAATTACATTTCATATAAGATGCCATATGGTTTAGGACAACTGATGCCTTAATAAGCAAGTATGCTAAATGCAACTGCAGCAATCTATCAACTGCATATGCATTTAACAACTGTTAATCAATCTGCATCTATTTATTACATAATCTTGATTCACTTGAGTTAATAAGGCCACTCCTTAACTACTTCAGTAATTTCTCTTCTGAATCCACCCTTCTTTCTTTTGTCCATAACCTAAGCTCTTACCAAATTCTCCCACACACTCCAGTCACAGATGTAAAGTTCTCATCTACTCCAATATGTCTAAGATATTTCAATATATTACATTAACGCTATTGTTCAAAAGTTTTTTGACAGTTCTACACAGTTGTAGTTGTAAGAGTGACAAGTTCTGATTCCACCAAACCAAACACTAAATTAATAACTAATTACTAATAGAAGAGAGTCCTACATGAACATATCATACTTCCAAGGTTCCTCCAAAAAAATGGTTTGAGACCTCTAACATGCAACAATTCCAGTCTTACAAGTAGTCTATCAAGCTCATGAGCTTCAAAGAAGAAATTATCATCTACTTATACTACAAAGCTAAAAACTGGAGAAGTAGGAGATTCCTGCTTTATACAACTGACTGTTGTCCCAGAGGGTCTTCCCTCTGGATTACTCAACTGACAACCACATCCATTGGCCCTAAATAAGGAGAGTTGCAACTACCTGGACATGGCAATCCACTAGAACTCTGCAGACAGCAGCAAAATTGCGAGAAGAATGGCGGGTTTACCTGGCCGCAGGTCCACACTAGCTGCAGGATAAACACGCAAACTTTTTTTCATGGGGAAAAAGACCTTCAAAAACTTGACAAAGGGAGACCATGCCAACTGCCTCCAAACACTGCCCTAGCTAAACATACTGTTTCAAAGTTTGATACAATGGGAAAATAGCTTCACTCCTGGAAAAGTGTAGCGGTAATAAGATACTTTGGCCAGACATGGAAGGAAACATTAAGTAAGCACATCATGGGATTTCACCTTCACATGAAATTGGATTTCAGAACAGGAAGGGGTATGTTATTTAAATCTCATTTTTGAGATGTTATCTAAATGCTAGCTAATCAAGAACAAGGCAACAAGATTACCAAAAAGCCTATGAAAGAAATCAAAGCAGCACACAAATACTATTCCAGTTGATGCAGTAGACTACTAGAACCTCAGAAGTAATTTACAAATCTTGCTGTTGGAACAAGCTGTAAATGATGACTTACAGACTACTAGAATTTTTAAGAATGGCAGAAGTGGTCAGCCTCAAGTAACAAAGTCACCAATACAAAGCTAAGGGGTCATAGCACAGCTCCAAAGCATTCCAGCCAAAGTTGTCAACAGAAATGCACGTACCAAGCCATCTCACGGAGGTGCTCAATTTTAGGAAGACCGCAGTCAGTGTCAACATACAGGGTTAATTTTCACTAGAATTCTACAGCCATCATCTTTAAAGTGAAAACAAAAACACCTAGCACAACCATCCCTCATTTTGCTCCTTAATACACTGGAAACATTTGCAGATACATGGGTTAATTTTCTTCAGTAAGACAGAGAGGGAGCACAAAGTGGAACAACTTCTTTTTCGAAGTATCGGTTAAGAGACATGAAGTTACAGCCTAACTGCAGACATTCATGAGCACAGAAGTCAGCTTTTATAAAGTCCTAACAGTACAAGTTCTAAAGACCGACACGGCTCCAGAGGCAGTCATTCCTAGAAAGATGACATGCGTAAATAAAAATACTGTTGCTTAGGATATAAGCTAGAACTATATCACTATCAAGAATATTTCCTTAACATCTAGTCAGTTTTTCAACTGGCTCAGTTTAATGAAGTTATATTAGTATTTTTCCTCTGTGAATAGGCAATATTAGGATTGATAATATAGCCAACTATCAAATAACCTCTTTTTTGAACAAACCATCCTCTAAAATAATTAAAACAATCATATTTGTGATATCATCTTCAGACACATTTTCTATCGGTCCTGAAAATAAGTCTACTCTATTTTAAGTAAAAAGGTGTGAAATAACCAGAATTTTTCTTTGAAGTTTCCACCCACTTAACAAGACAAACAAGCAAAAAACCAAATAAACAAAATCCTACTAACAAAAACAACCGCATAAAAACAAATTAACAAAGAAACAAACAAACTCTCCCTGGTTTAGCTCTCTAGAAACAATCAAATCTACTCCTGTATATTTAAATACTATTTAGAATAGATCTGAATGTTGAAAGATGCTCCTGCGACTCATGACAATTTGGTTCATATTTAAGAAGAGACAAAAGTTTTGGAAAAGCTTCTAATGAGAGTATTCAGTTTCACGAGAACAAAAACATTAGCTTAATTCTAGTACTTGTATTAAGTGATTAAAAACGTAGAAGCTAAAAAATTTTGGAGGTTAAAATATTAAAACATATCATTTGAAACTGTGTAGCGCCCGTAGACATCCCAGTAAGTTGTAAGTTCTTAAGAACGTCACCTTTTTTAAGCAAAAAGCCTTATAAAACAAATCCAGAGCTGAAACAGTTGCTAAGACAACAAAGCTGACTTTAGAGGAAATTTTCACTCTATTATTGCCACATTCATTCCGTAAATACTGCTGTCAGTTAGAATCTCCTGTACTACAGTACCCATTCAAACAGAGCTGATACCTCATACTAACACCTCCAAATACTGAAAAAGAGACTGGCTTCCTTCTTTCTGAACTCCTGTATCCTAAACATCACCATCAACCATAGCAAGACTCAGGGAATTAAAAAAAAAAAACAAAAAAACAAAAAACAAAAAAAACACCACCACCCCACGGTGCTATAGTACAGAGACTGCTTGTTTCAAAAGGGAGGATGTGCAACCTAACTATGTGTATGAAAAAAGAATACAAGTTCACTCTTTCCTACTAGAAGATGTTGTGAAAATAACTGCGTGCAACAGATGAAAGAGTAAGTAAACGAGTACAAACAATAACTGATGCAGCCACACCAAGAAAAAAAGCAAGTTTTAGAACACCACTATCAGTGAGAAAATAATACTGCACTTCAATTCCCCAGTTCTTAGACAAATGGGGAATTTGAGCAGAAAATATTTGGGAACTGTTTCATAGTGCTAATTCAGGGGATGGAGGAGGTGTGTCATCAGAGGTAGCAAATGCTAGTCACCAAACACTCCAGACAATACTTAGAGCTGATACACATACTGAGGAACTGGTCTTCACTCCAAATTCTGTCTCTTCTATGACTATATTAATCTCAATGAAGCACACAGCATAAGAGTAGACTTAAGCACGGGCATGATAAGATCCTAGGTAATAATTTTTCATGACCTGTATTTCTGAAAAGCTGAAACAACTCTTAAACCTTATTATAAGTATGCTCTTCTCCAGTTTTATGCTTACCAGTTTAAGGAAATGTTTTACAGTAACAGAATTTGCACACATGCTCTTTTGGATTATATTACAAAACACAGAAGAAACAGCTGTCGTTGTTCTATTAGGGAAAATGGCTCAGAAGCGCACTTGCTGTGCTTTGTAAAAATTAGGTAAAATCACATTCCTTGCACACACATACACACAGTCTGCATTATAGGTTACTATGTATATGTAGCAGAAAAAAACCCACCACATCAAGACTGCTCTTACCAGCAGTTGCAAAACATTATCAGGAGAAAAATTAGACTTCAGACATCTACAAAATCATTTTACAATGGGTATAGAATACCATCACTTGCAAGAGAATCAGAATAGGCTTCTACAAAAGCTCTTCTCCCTTCTTTTGTGCCCCTCCCAAATATTTTACGGTAAAAAAACCAGCCAACACAAACACAAATGAAAAAACAGGGGAAACTCCACCTCAGAAGCATGGCAATACAAACAGATTTATGTTAAACTAGGAAGCGCTCTGCTTTCCTCAAACTCCAAAGTTCAAGATGGAAAGCAAACTCATAAAGAAAGTGTCATTAAAACACAGAAGAATCAATGAGAAATAAATATTGAATCTACTGTCATTCTGCCAAGGAGCACAGTCTTGTTAGAAATATCATCCACTCATCTCGTATAAGCAGTAAGGATTTCTGTCTTGAGGTTTCCAACATAAAAATACCCAGTTATAACCTCTTCTTCCAGATAGACTTCAGTTACAAAGTATTAGTAATATACTGTACTAGCATGAACAGCTTACAGCATCCAAAAGTAGCATTCAAATGGAGAACACTGACAGAAGAACTCTTAGGAAACCCCCAATCACGAATGTAAAGTCAAGATAAAATAACACAGGGATTCTTCATTTTTAAAACTGGGGTTTTACTGAGCCTCTGTCCTTTTAACCAGTTGACACACATTGGTCTATCAGTGCTTGCCACACTAAGAGCAGCAGAACTGCTGAACAATACGATCTTTACAAAACCTGAGAACAGCAGTAGAACCCTGAAAACAGGCGCTACATGCAGGAACTAACCGAGGAAGGTGCTAGCAAGTCTCTTGGCATGACAAAGATGAGCTTTCACTGAGTAAGCAGTTTACCAGAAGTCAGAAGTATCCATACTAGCTGAAGAGAAGAAGCATTAACTGCCCATCACAAACTGCAGAAGTTTGCAGAGCTGAAAATCAGGATGAGCTCAGCAGTAATTCACAATACACACCACTTGACTGGAGAGGCAATATTCAGTAACTTCCATTTTTACTCCACTAGACTAAGACTCTAAAAAGCTGGCAAACCTTCCAGGCTGTCCAGCATAGCAGCTGCATTTGTTTGATAACACTCTACTTGGTACAAATAAAAGTTATTATCTGCAGGGAACAACTGGACTAACACACCAACCTTTACTCAGCTGAAGACTCAGCTTGAACTAAGACTTGCAATATTATCATAACTGTTTATTTATTAAACAGGCTATACCCATTAGTAAAAGTTACATCATCAGCTCGTGGATTAAAGAGACAAGTCTTCTAGCAGTACTATGTGCACTTTTGAGCCAGATAGATCTAGAGAGGCGAAAAAACTTCTCTTGGCAAGAAACTTATCTGCCAAACAGCAAAAAACAAAAAGGGAACAGAAAGACAGTACAAGTGACTACAGAGATCTCAAACACTAGGGACAATAAAACCTTAAGACACCACTGATGCATAAGAACTCCATAGTATGTAAGTCACTACACAGTCTTACAAAGTTCAGCGCTTAAACTAAAAAAAAAAAGTTTACAGAACAAGATCCTAACTCTCTTTCCTTAAACCATTTATCTCATGCTTAAAAGGAAGCTGGCCATATAGATAACAGTCTGAGGCCAAGCCTTCTATAAGCAGCTCAGTACAGTCCCATCTCATGAATGGCAAAGGATATCACATGCTAATTCATTCCCTTTACAGAAGGGATAGGCTGACCTTATGTAGCCTTTGGTCCTCAAATCACCAGGAGGGCGCCTTACCAGAACCACTGCTTGCACGTGATTTGCCTCCAGTTTGCTCTCCCTCCAAAAGAATGACTTTAATACCACACATCCTATACAGTAGAATAAAACAAGCCTGGATTTTACATCTCCTTGTTTTACACACACTTCGTCATGTGCATTTGTACTAAATCTGCACATTTGTGTTGTTAGTTCAATAAGTAGAACCTTTAGCTAAAGGTCAAGAGGAAAAAAACCCCCAGTATTTAAAGTTATAAATAAAAAAAAACACATTAGCCAATGCATTGTACAATTCCGAAGTACAGACACACATCTGTGCTAAATGTAACCAACCTAAAAACCAGACTACAGGATTTTTGCAGGGAGTACCATCTTTAAGAGAATTCAAACTTAACAGACACTGATCTTATTACACCTAGGATCATCAGATCAAGACTGCATATATTGCCCATTTTGAATGAATGAGCTTTCAGGAGTACTCAAAAGACTGGTATTTCTGCTTTTCAAAGTGAAATGAAAAACTCGTAGCTCAAAGGACACTGTATAGACAGAAACAGTACAGCCCTTTTAGGTCTCCTCAACACCCCATTTTATTTTTTTCCTGAGTTTATATCACCATGAACATGCATTTGTTATTATATGCAAAATATAAAGTACCCAAGCATGAACATATCCTTTAGATACAGCTCAGATTCGCTATTCCCCATAGTGCTTTACAAACATCTTTATCAACATCTGCTTTTACATAAGCAGATAAAAAAAGCATAAATAGTTCTCGTTCTTACAGATAAGAGAAACAAAACTCCAAAATAAGCTATGATAATAGATCCTTCTCCAGAAGAAATCTGCATCTCTACCTTCATCTTCTCAGCTAGGTAAAGACTACCCAGGACAGCATAAAATTCCTTTGACATCATCCTTCCTCCCCAAAATAAAACACAAACAAACAAAACAGCTTTTTCTTTGAAATACACTACGCCTCTCACCTCCAGAAACTTTCTTGGGTTATGCATCAGGTGCACACCAACACAAGAACAGACTACAGTAAACACTCTCCTTTCCAAGATACTGCCAAGAAATTTAATAACTAATTTTCTTGTATTTACAAAGCAACAGTGAAGTATTTCCAAGAAATTTGCAAGAATGAGAAGCACTACAAGACTCTGAGCCTGGCCTTTCTTCATAATTATGTTTGACTGTGGACTTCCACAGTCTGTGAAAGGCCTCTCAGAGGCTTGTCACACATGCACCACCCAGTCTGTCACTCAACAAAATCCTCTTTGGTTGTCTAAGGCATGACACCTGAAAAAGACCAAAAGCACTCTAAACTTTTAGATATAGCCAGAGATGAACAGAAATTTTCATTTTGATGTTTTACCATTTCCCAAAAAATATCCTGGGAATTGAGGTGCAGGGGAGGGGAAAGGCAACAACAAACACCAAACCAACAAACTACTCCACATCAAAACTAAGCACTGTTTCAGGCAACACAAACATGACAAACAAACAAAAAAACCCAAAATATAAAACCAACAACACAAATCACACATGAATCTTCTGATACATGAAACTTGTCATTCACAGTAAATGCTTCTTTGCTCAGTATCTAATGACAGGTTTCAGATTAGTTCTGTTCTCTGTTGCCAACATTTCCATAATCAGATAAAAATTTGCTTGATAAAGTTGTGAGATATGGGAATACCTGAAGGGCTTGTGCTGTGCAGTTTGATGATGCTGACCAGATACTGGGATAAGTATTGCTGAATCAAGTGCTGAATGTTTTATTGTACAACTACATAGCGAGACGGTTGAGTATTGAGGGGACAGATGGTTAGGGTAAGTGACTTTGATACACAGTCTACTGAAAATACCCTAAAGCTAACAAAAACAGTTAAAAAATCAAAGGACAGTCTGAGGCTTCTCCAGTTCACAGATTTAACTGACTGTCAAAGAAACCCTTTTCTGTGAACAGAAGTAAAATGAAGACCTAGATGCAGCTTTAAAATCTACTCAGGAATAACACTACAGTTATCCACCTCACCCCAGCAGTCCTCTTGTGATAAAGTTTTGGTCAATCAATGCCCAGCAAGGACAGGCTGATGCATTTACTCAAGACACTGTGAGTCCAAGTATAAAAGTTTCTTATACTTTTTCAACAAATAAAAGGTTAAGGGGATGCAATCCTGTATTAAGACTTAAGTGAATAAAGGAAGTATGAAGGAAGTCTTAGTGTGTATATACAACAATAATTCTCTAACAAGCCATCATTCAATTTTTACTTAAGTAAATGACCTTCTCTGAGACAAAGAAAAACCGGCCTAGGAATTGTTCTAAAATCCCTCATTTATGAACTTTATTCATTATCTAGCACAGCATCACTGGAATTCAACAGATCTTAGAGCATGGTGCTAATAAGGCCAAGGTTGCATATTTGATCCCCACATGGACCATTCACTCAGGAGCTGGACTTGATGATCCTTGTGAGTCCCTTTCAACTCAGAATATTCTGTGATTCTGTGACTATTTAATAAGTTTTAATGACACAATTCAATGTTAGACCTCTCTTTTTAAGACCTTACTCTTCTCCTCCCCACATGAAACAGCCTTTTGCATCAATTCCATCTGTCACCCAGAGTTCATTTAAAGCAGCTGAAGGAACTGAAGAGACTAAATAGGCAACATTATTCAAGATTCCTTGATGTTACAGTATGACCCTCAGTAAGCAGAGTATTTTATCCTTTCCTCTGCAAAAAGAATAATTCATCTCTGCAAAGCACTAGTCATAAAAGCACATCTCCTCCAGCAATCTATGCCCAACAGCACATCACACTTGTCTGTTTCACAGTTAACCTGCACCTCCACTTCGGACTGTGAACACACAGAACGGAGAAACAGCACCAAATAGCACTCTGAGAAGTACGGCATATTAGGACTTGACACTTGTGGCTATAAACTCAAGCAAGCCTTCTTCACACATGGAACCTACACGAGATCAGCTTTAAGATGTTGTGGTAGTTTTTCTGTAGGCCTTCCCTAGAAACCGGGATACAAAAACCAAGGAAGTATTCCATATCATTCCCTTACGTAATCAGGTGTATAAAGACAGGAGGGAATTTCCTGTCTGTCTCTTTTGCTCTCCTTCTCTCTCGCTTGTCAGGTGGACATGGAGCCGGCAGTTCTCGGTGTTTAGGCCTCGGCTTACCTCTCTGAGCTCAGGCCTGGCTGAGAGCTGTTGCCTCTGCTGACAGAGGAGGGAAGGCACTCACTTCTCCTAAGGGAAGTTGGTGAGATCTTTCCTGTGTTATTGTTCTATTTAATGAATTCCTGGGATTTGATTGAGTGGGATTGTTTTGTTTTTACCCTTTTTAGTCCCTTTTCCCGTTCCCCTTTTCCACTTTTCCCTTTTGGGGGGTGTTTGGGATTGTTGTATTATATGTACATAGTATTTAGCTGTATATATATAAGATATCTATAAATATATATATATATTCCTTTACTAATTTTGCCTTTTACTAGTTTTTTTTTTCCTTTTGTCGGGAGTGGGGTGGGGAGAGCTAGCCGGCACATAGCTGTGTTTGGCGGGGAGCTTAGCAAACCCGACACAGATGTGCAGTGGCTCTTCAGTTTATTCTTGCACCCATCACTACTGTTCTTTCCATCACTAACACTGTCCCTTTTCCAAGTTTTTCTGTACTGAAATGACTCAGTAGGCAGAAGCTACCACGGTTACTTTGATCAACGGCAGAGTTGCACCGTGTCCTCATTTATTATAATCACAGCAAAGGCATTGCCACCTTCTCCCACAACTCTAGACCTAGCAGCAGGAACCGCAGGAGCCAAGAAAAGAGGAGTAAAGACAAAGATAATACTAATGAAGTTCCTAACAAACATGCAAGTTCCCCCCACACAATATTTTTCTTTTTAATACACCTTGATTTCATAATCCATTAGCCAGTTAACTTACTCCTGTCACCCTACCACAAAAATGAAGTTTTCCAGAGAATACAAATATCTGTAAGAACTTTAAAGCTGAAATGAATCTATGCCTCATGATTACAACAGATTCTGTGATTCTCCACAGCATTGGAACGTCACTTTCATCAACCAAAACTGATGTACTTTCTTAATTTACTTGCCTAAGCTTTTTAGTGAAGTGACCAAACAACTTTCTTAAACAGCAGCTCTGGCCTGTTCACATGTTTATACTATTTCTGACACACAAGTCTAGAAGCATGACAGGGATCAGTTCAATACAACTCAACAACTCCTGCCAGCTTAGCTGGGTAAGCAGTCAGGTCAGAATTTTTCAACCTCCTACTCTAAGATGACACATAGATGTCAAAAGCATTTAAATGTACATGATTTTTAGAAACACAATTGTTTCCCAGAAATAGGAGGACTGCACGCCTGATTCTCCTCTCATACTGGGCTAATTATAGATTGTGAAACAGTGCAAAGTGGGGCTCCTACAATGCTAAATTTAAGTGCTTGTGTATTGTAGGTTCTTCTTTAAAACATGTCCACTGTATCCACTATCACTGTATTTGTATGTTCTAAGTAAAAAGACCTGCATTGCACTTGAATGGTATTAGAGTTGGCAGAGACTCTTAACAGATACAACAAATTTGCTTTTTGCTTTTCCACACCTTTCTGGTCTATAATGCTTTTTAAAATGGAAAAGTTGCAATGAGATCTGCTTTCAGATTCTAGACAATTTTTAAATTTCTCACATCAGAAACCAGATTTTCTTTTGAGAAAGCTACACACTATGGAACGCAGTGCAAACTTCCAGTTAGTTTTTGATACCTAATGAAAACAGGCCCTGTCACAGCTCTTCTGCATCCCTGTTCCCCAGGCAAGTAATTCCGGTTCTGATTTCCCACTGTTTACTTCACAAAAAAGCATAGCCTACAACAGTTAACAATAAAAAAAAAATCAGAGTAAGCATCTGCAGTCATGGCATAAGGAAAGTTTTGTGCCCATCTACAAACAGCAGCATGTTTAAGGTATGAATGCAAAGTAGTTCTAAATACTCTGAACAAAGTATCAAACACCACTATGCCCCCTAAAAACAGGAATTCTGAATTTGCATAATTTCTGTTTAAAAAACAATGTTGAATAATTTTCATATTTATACTTTATACTACAGATCTGCTGCAAAGGTAAATAGATCGTTTATTATCCTCTAGGAAGGATTTGAAATTGTCAGCTAAGATGTACTATTTTGCACTACACAGCAACTGTTAGGACTTTCCTAGATAAAAGTCATTATAAAATAATTACTCAGACCTTCCTAAATGAAAGGCCAAATTTGTTCCTCATTTTAAAGAATTATTTCTGACATACCATAAGAACAACTAGAGTTTAAAATTATCGAGAATCCTAAGGAAATTTAACTCTTCTGACTGGCTTTACCTTATGAAGGCAGCCTAGGCAACTTTTTTAAACCTACTGATCTTGATCCAAAACTCACCAAACCACAGAATTGAGATAGTTACAACAGAGATCAGCCTTTAAGATATAGGATATCACCTAGAAGAGAAATACTTGCTAACTAAGGTTTAAGGCAACATACAGAAAATGAAAAAGCTATATGCTAATATTTCAATAAAAGTTTTTGTATTGTCAAATACAAGTCAGAGTATCCTTTCCACACCACAAGCAACATTAATATCCACACAACACAAACTCTGCAAATATTTTAATTTTAATCCCTCCCTTTACTATATTCTCCTCTATAAATATTTCTTATGCAAAACTAATTTTCTTCCCTTAAAGCCAACACTGTCAAAAATATACTCTTCTCAGAAGGCAATCTTAGAAGGCAAGTAGATTTGTAACATTTATCTGTGAAATATCACAACACTTCAACAGTAATTTGCAGGCCTGTGAGCGTAGCAATCATAGTCTTGTCTTCTATACACCAGGTCTAACTTCTTACCAATTAAATTCCCTACATAAAATTCCATAGAAGTTTTAACACCTGAGAGATTTAGAAGTCAAGAACAAAAGAAGATCAATGGAATTGAATTAAACTCTTAGAATTGTGATTTGCATAAGCTGCCACTTGCAAGATACACAGCTAAGAAGTCTCCCTGAATTAACAATTCAAAAACACAGCTAAGGATTATCCTCCTAGCAGTAGTTTTGTAACAAGTATCATACAATGACCAAAATGACTAGCAAGAAATGTCACTTTAAAAAGCCTCTCCTAGTAAGAACTTAAGTTTCAAGAATAGTTTTTGTTATGGTAGTTTCAGTTTTGGGTTTTTTTGTTTGGTTTTGTTTGTTTCTTTGGGGTTTTTTTTGTTTGGTTTTGTGGTGTGGTTTTTTGTGGGTGTTTTGTCTGGTTGTTTTTTTGTTTTGGTTTGGTTTTTTTGGGGGGTTTTTTTGTTTGGTTTTTTTTGCATATCAACTACTTCCAAGACAACGTACTACAGCAGAAACTGTAAAAGTAACTTAAACGCAACCTGTTTCAGATTACAGTCTCAAACAGCACCTGCGCTGCATCTTTCAGGAAGTGAACCAGATCTGAAAGTAACATCCATTGATCTGATACAGTTACCAACTTTTCATGAAAAATAACTTTAGAATCAACTCCCAAAAGCATTCACTTGAGATGCTCAGAGTAACATTACAAAACCATGGAAGTTGCAATAGATATCCAACTCTTCGAAGAGTTTGAAGAACGCCAGAAAGTAGATTGAAGTAAAATGTACCATTATCCTGACAAAATACTATGCTGGTTTGGCAAGAAGTTGATACAATTTCTTGGTATTTTGAAGGCAGATGCAAGAACAAAACTTGCTATACAGTAGGAACAACATGAATGAGGTTACCACCACCAAGCCCAAACTGATCTACAGCACTGTCAGAGACAGCCAGCACAACATACAGTTATGCATTAGTTGGTCTTTTACACAAGCTTAAATAGTAGTTTAATTTCAATGGGTTAGGAAAAGTCCCACAGACATTTATCTACATTTAAGATAGCAAAATGCATAAAAAACTTAAAGTGATCATTTATAGGTTACACACAGAAGAATTAGCCCAGTTCTGACTTGTCTTTGAACATTTTATGCCAGGTGTGGAAAAACTAAAGCACTTCACAACTATTTCAGAGCTCTGAATAAAAAAATCATTTGAACATCATGCACATAAGTGGTAAATATCTTCTGAAGTTTTCTGCTCATCTCTTCTCATTTATATTATACATGGCCTAAATTCAACCCCAACACCTAGTTTAAAGCTCCCCCTCATTGCACACACCTCCACTGTTCTTAGATTACAGCCTGACAAATAATTTTAAGTGTTGATATTGAGTGTACCTGGTGTTATTTTTCAATGTCACAAACATACTATCATCTTATTTTGATTTCATTTCATGTTAGGCAATTAACAGTTTACAAAACCAACATTAAGCTCATTGTGCATCATTCCCTGCAAATTTTAAACAAGAAGCCATGCAAACAAAACAATAAAGGCAGTTATTGGTATATCACAGTAAGTATAATTATGGAGACGGATATAGTGCAACTCTGCTGAATTCTAAAACCTTTTATGATATATTTTGGAGTTGAAAATAACCGATTTTTTTCCCCACAATGAAATCACTCTCACCCTATAGAATCTTACCTACAATGAACTAAAAGACAGAAAAATTTCAGTATCCAATCACTTAAATGAAAAGGTGGTTTCTTGAGATACACCATTCTTTTTATTAGGAAAGTATAAATCAGTTCTGTTTCTATAAAGAAAACAAATACACTTACATAAGCATAAAAGCCAAAGGTTGATGTTTAAGCTTAGGAATCACCTAACAGAAGCCAGGATTCTCTTCCTTTTCAGTAAAAACCAGTCTTTATTGGGCTGTCTTGGCTGTTCTTGCCTGTTCTACAGGCCTACCATATTTTTGTTCCATGTGCCCATTTCAGAATAAAGAATTCAGTGAGCACGTGCTGAACATATGGGAAAGGTAATTCCCTGCTCACTACCACATTACTTAAGTAGCCTTCCCCTCTTCCAATCAAAAGAACTAGACACCAAGTGCACTGTTTGCTTCTCCCAAAGAGTGCTTGCTATTCCCCCCTGCCCCCTGTTCCCATTTGTCATGTTACAGCCAAGCCTGGGGCTGTGAGGAAGTAGGACAGATGAAATGCCAGTGCCATTGCCAGAACAATTCTTCAGGAAATCCAGTTTCAGGAGTTCCACCAAAAAGACAGCAAATAAGGACAGGCCAAGAACTGGTTTAATTGAACTACCAAGCAACACTGGGCTATCAGACCACTGACTGGGCAGCCTAACCTAAGCAGAAGGGCAGAAGAGGACAATTTTCCTCGTACAACAGTTGCAACTGGGTCAACTTTTTAAGGTCAATATACTCAACACAGACATCCCACATGCTCTACAGGAAAGTTTACACATTCAAAAAAAAGTTTTCTTCCAATAAAAAAAAAAGAAACCTATACCCAGCACTCTGAACTTCAAGTACTATTGCTACTTGCATTGCTGAGACATTCAGCTAAATGAGGACAGGCCAGTTCTAACTCGACTACTGAATTTCGCAGTCAGAAAGTTTAACCCAGGAGGCTGACAGACCTTCTCCCCTATTATAATAATCCTATTTCAATACTAGAAAAAGTACGTAATATATATTAGTACAATTATACAGCTAATGAGTATGTAACAAAATGTAGGCATGTCTCCAGCAGTTATGGCCAGAACCTAACCACAGAGTACAAGCAGTCCCAACAGTCACACTATACTGTATCTAATTTTAGCCCACCTGTGTAAGTTCACAGCCTTCCCAAAAAGCAAGACTGAACAGCAGTTAAGAGCCACGTGGACAGCAATAAAACCATTGCAAGTGTCTAAATCCTTGTTGCTACTGTCCTTCCAAAACACTAAATCCTTTACTCACTCCCCTAAAGAATGCAAAACAGATTTAAATACTATTCTGCTACCACAATGTAATTAAATAACATTCAAAAGGGCATAAGGGAAAAAAAAAAAAGGCAAGCAAAAAAGCAGCCCACAGCGCTACTTTTGCCCTGTAACATCTAGCAGATCCCAAGATAACAGTCTGATTGCTCCTTACAAGGCACTGTATACATGGGCACAAATGAGTATATAAATCCTCTAATCTCTATACAAAGAAATGTACACACGTGCATACACCCCACGTGCCCTCCTCGACCATTTCAAGAAAAATATAGGCTGCCAAGCACCTTCTAATGCTCTTATATCCAAACACTAGCTTTTTGCATAATTTTTCACCAGGAGCAATGAAAAATCAGGAAGGAAAAGCATTATTTTTCCTTCTAGTGTTAGAATCTTCACTGTCCATTTCAGAACAGGCAAGAATTGAATTAGCATGAATCACTATCCTTAGGTGGCACTTTTCCAATTTTGTATGCTTTGTGAATAGAAAATGGTAGTTTCTAAATCCAATCCAAGAAGTTGCTTTCATATACTAAATAAGATCCAAAATAATTCAGGATTAAAAAACCTGAATAGTCTGAAATTCAGACTAAAGTACAACAATATTTCACATACAAACATTCTCAACTAAATTTAGAAGTACTTACTTAAAAACAATACATAATAGCTTAAGTATTCACTGCAAGTTTGTCATAGTGCATAACATCATCTAAACCTAGGATCCTTGTCAAACCTCAGAACACATAAATGAAAATAACCTGTTTTATTACCAAAAAACTACAATCAAACCTTAGCCCTACAAGAATCCCAGGTACCTAAATGTGCACGATTACTCCTGTAAGATTAGCATAAAGCCTTACTTCATCAATTCTCTATTAATGATACACCTGCTACATTGAACAAAACCCATACAATTGCTTTGGGAAGACAAAATGCTAGAAAACAAGGTATCAACAGATTACAGCAGAGAATGCCTGGATTTGAGTTTATCCTTAAATATATCTTGCAAGTTTATACCAGCTTGCAAGGTATATACTTCAGGAAAGACAATTTCACTGTGCATCATGTTCTATGGAGAGATAGCAAGGTGGAACCCAGAACTGCTCAGTAAGGGATGTCTGGGAATGCAAAGGCTTATTAACAATTGTTACACCCAGTTGCAGAAACTGCTCTTACCCTTCACCTAATACTTACTGTTGGCTCCCACATCCTCAGCTACTCCAGAACCTCTCATTCTCAGGTATGTGAATCCCAGTATCAGAAAGAACAAGCATGCAGCAGTTAAGAGGAACATGGACAGGTAATGTGCACTGAAGCCTCCAGTGGTGGATACCTCCTCTCTTTTGAATTGCTGGAGAAGCTCCTCCTCGGGCTCAGAGAGATTCTTCTTGTAGGCATTTTTCAGGTAGGTATGATTTGAACCCGTATGATTGGAGTGGTTGAGTCTAAGGGAAGAGGTGGTTCCACTCGGGGAAAGGCTATTAGTAGCTGAATAGATTCTGGATTCAACATTATAGCCACCAGATGCGCCGCTGAGAACATGATTATTGGTCGCTTTCCTAATGGTGCCTGGAGGGTCAGTGATTTTACCGCTGTCCACATCGGGGAGCGGTGGTGGTAGCAACAGTACTGATGGGGACTTCTTGGATAGGCCAATGCGGTATCTGGGGTTGGGAGGACTAGAGTCCAGATTTTCACATCCTCCCCCTCCTCTTCCCCCCGCCGCCGCCGCCTCCACCTCCTCCTGATTTCTGCCCCTGTCTAGACTGCCGGCAGCAGCCGCCCCCGCCGCCCTGTCATTCGTTGCGAGCACACCAGCACCGCAGCCTCCGCCAGCCCTTTCTTGGCCCGTCTCCATCACGCCAGCGCCGGCTGCAGCGCATTTGCTTGTTATGAATGGAGCAGGCGACTTGCTAAGGCTCCGTCTGGGCCGGCGAACTGCAGACTCCTCCTTCGGTCCCTGCTGCTTGGCCCTCGCCCCCGCCTCCTCCTCCTCCTCTGAGTCCGAGTACTTGTCCCTGCTGCCGCCGTAAGAGAGGAACCGGTTCCCGTTCACAGTCCGGTTCTTCCACCGCTGTTGCTCGCTCTCCTCCTCCTCCTCTTCGTCGTCCTCCTCTCCTCCCTCCTTCTCGCCGTCCCCGAGCTCCCTCACACCCTGAGTCGTCGCCGGTCTCCTGGCCGCTGTCCCCCCCCAGGAGCTGGGTTTTCGCCGGGCCGCCTGCTCCGGGGGGGA
>VXAU01003956.1:257640-333073 GCA_013399695.1 Formicarius rufipectus | reverse complement strand
GGCGGCGGATCCCCCCGTGCACTCCGGGTTCGCGGCGGGCAGGAGCAGGGAGGTGTGGGAGCTGGAAGGGCAGCGCTGGTGAAACGCGGTGTTGAGGTGCGCCTGTGGTCAGGCATTCAGCCCGGCTGCTGCCGAGTGTCAGGAGGGTTCGGGGATGCGCGGCGGGGAGCAGCGCCACAGCGAACCTGCTGTAACGCCGTCTCCGGTTCTCAAATTCAGCCTAAGAAAGGCGGACGGGTCCCGGGCACCTCTGGCGGGCCCTTCCCGAGGAGGCAGGCAGCTGTTCGCCCCCACCGGTGCGCTTGGTGGAAGCGGACCTTTCCCTGTCGGAAGTGCCGGCCATCAGGACATCTCGCCCCTGAGCGGACACAGCCCTGAGCTGCGCCAGGGGAGGGTTAGGTTGGGCATTTGGAGGAAGGAATTTCTTCACGGAAAGAGTGATCGGGCATTGGAATGTCCTGTCCAGGGAGGTGGTGGAGTCACCGTCCCTGGAGGTGTTTAAGGAAAAAGTGGATGTGGCACTTCAGTGCCATAGTTTAGTTGACCTGTGTTTACTCATAGGTTGGACTTGATGATCGCAGAGGTATTTTCTAACCTAATTGATTCTAGGTGATTCTGTGTATGATTAAGTTTGTAATTTACATGGATGTATTTTGCACTTTTCTTTTGGAAAATACAGTTGTTCTTATATATTGCAGTTGAAACTGTTGAACTGTATACAGAAATATGTACTTGTCAAAATGATTGTGCTAATGAAAGGAGATGTCATCCTGGTGGATAGCCTGTCTGGATGGGCCCTTTGTCCACAGAACCTCTTATGGAGGCATCAAAAATCTTCTGACTCATGTGTCTCTACCTATCCAACCTGAATAACAAAACCTTGGGCTCAGCTACTGCATATTACATTATAAACACGGGAGGCTGAGTTCTGATTTGGATATATAGCTCTGACTGGCCTTGCAGCACCATGTGCAGAAGTGTTCCAGAAACAACATCCGACTGCAGGAACAGCTGTGCGTTCCCCCTCACAGTCTGCTGAAGTGAGGATATTGTGGATGTGCCCTGCTGATGTCAAAACTGAAGTTGCTAATTTTGTTCGTGAGGAACATTTCAGAGGAGTTAAGGTAGCTGTGAGGCAGCTATGTGTGAAGATCAATCCCAGTCTACACAAGTAGGAGTGGCTTGAAGCCATCTTTCTGGTTGTGGTGATGATGATGAATGGAAATGATTAACTCAAGTACCCCACCCTCCATTTCTGGCCGGCCCACCTGGGAATGCAAATCTCATCCAATTGTTCCTCTAAGCCTACTTTAACACAGGTCTTCTGAGACTGAGAAGCACTACACGGGGGTCTGTGTTACTGTGTACTTTAAGTGGCACTGTTGTGTACAGCTTCATTTTTTCCCTGGCAGAGAAGCCGTTTCACACATAGCAGTATAGTGCATTGATTCAACACATGGAACTCCAGCTGTAAGGATGATTCCACTCAACATGACCTTCATTACACGTTAAACCATTAACATGTATGTATCTGTTCTGACCTATTTCCCAATTTGTGCTAGCTAACTGGTACTGTAAATGCCATTCCTCCTTCTCAGTGAGAACCAACCCACACCTTACACCAGCTAGTTGGGATACATATTTGAACATGCTCTACCACATTCTGTTCTTGCCTTTAGTTGATTGTGACACTGGACAAACCAACAGCAGTCAGTCCTAGACTAGGTACTGTTCTGATGGGCACCCTTCTGGCAAATGCCTGTTTGGGCACCTTTCTTCTATTGGCAGAAGGTATATTGTCCTGCAAGAAAGTAAAGATTCTGTCTTCTTACTAATGCGACTCCTATCTTCTGTTTATTACAACAAGGGCATGAGTTAGTTTATAAAACTGTTTACTTAGCAGCAGGAGGGCAGTAAATAATATAAATTGTTAGCAATTGAATCATCTCTTGTAAAACTATAGCATGTAGATATGGAACAGCTGACTGAAAAGTCTGCATATTCCAAGTCATGCTGTAAATCTCTGTGCCAAAATATTTTGAAATGTTTAAAAAAATGTCTCCTGGTTGCACTGATGTAAGGATACTTCCATTACTGATCCAAAATCACCACATTTCTTTAACAGTATATGTTAGTACCAATTGTATCAATGCCTTGTTTTTATCAGTATCTTCGTGTAGTCAATTTTTAAGTCAATACTGAAAGTAGATACTTTTCTAAAGGTAAATATTGACGGCAGGGAGCATGCAGTCTGTTCATTAGGAAAAAAAATGGTGTGGTTTTTTTTAATTATTATTGATTTTTGTTATTATTGTTTTTTGGTTATATTGGTTGTATTTTTTTTCTCATCCTTAAAAGACTGGTGTTATCAGGAAACTGAGTTCTTCCATTGGTTGATAAAGTGTTCTTCTGGAAATCAGCAGTCATACTTATGTTGACCTCATTAGACTGAGACTTGAAGTTATATCTTAATAAGTCTTTTACCTTTATTTCCTGATTCCAAGTTTGTGTCATATTTATGCATTTTTTTAAGTTCTTAGAATCTGTGAATGACAGTTGCCTTTCAAGTGTTAGCAAGTCTCTCACTGCAACTTCCTCTTCAATTAATGCAACCCAGTCACTACACAAATGAAATCACAAGTCACATCTAAATGAAATAATACCCTCTTGTAAAACTCACAATATTTTAAATGCTGGTGTATTTCTATTTAACTTTTGATTTTTGAGCCTTAAGGTATGCTGAGATCACATTCTCTTAGGAATGCGTTTTTAATGAATGTGAATGTTAGAGAAGAGTAGGAATGTGCTTTTCCTTTCTTTTTCAATAAAAGTAGAGATTGTCACACAATCTCAGACATCAGAGAACTAGTATAGTTACTCTTAAAGTGGTAAGCCTAGGAAAAAATCACTCTTTGCTATGAAAACAAACTGTGCTAACCTATTTATTCTGTTTTAACCATGTTCTGGTTTAGAGTTAAACTGGCAGGAGAAATAATCCAACTCAGAAAGGGATTGCAAGTCAGAATAACAATAAAAGATCACAAAATACACTGATACAGAAGGAAACTTTGTTTGTGCCACAAGAACCAGATGTACAGCCCAGCACAGAGGGGCACGAGCAGAATGGAGCTCACCAACCCCTGTGCTGAGCACCATGTGGCCCCCCTGAGTTCAAAGTAAGAAGAAAGGAAGAAACCTGCTGGTGCAAATGATGGTTGCAGTCTGGTGGCAGTCTCAGTCCGGTCGAGGCTCTGCTCCTCCTCTGGATCTGAAAAGAGCTCCCAGTCACAAAACCCCAAGCTTATCTCTGCTTGGGCTCTGATGGGAATGCCCAGTCCCTCCCTCAGGATGGAGAGTTTCACAGTGGGTGATTTACTCTGTGAAGGTGAGCAATGGCATATTTTTGGCATCCCTAATGTCCCATTAGCAGACATGACCCCTCAGGTGGGTGTGAAGGCAGGAAAACTTCCTTATCTCACAGAAGTTCCTAAACACCCAGTTTGTAGCCTGAGGGGTCGGGTGTGCCTTAGGCAGCTGCTGCAAATGGGCCATTGTGAGCAGTTCATGAGAAAAATAACATAGAGAGTTTAGAGTACACACCCACCCAGGGAGAAACTGATCCTGGCTACTCTAACCAGGACAATCCAGTTGTTTCAAATACTACAGGCTGAACATAAAATAAGGTTTTGCTTATAAAACTGAATGGGCTTTTTACTAAGAGAACTCATTTTAAATACTAGAGTTGCTGCCACCATGTTAAGTGCTGCGTGAAAAGACTCATTTGCACATCCCTCTTTTAATTTCTTATTTCTCCTCCTTACAACTTCCATGGGAGTTTTTGCAATGCCAGCAAATCCATCTTTGTTAAAGTTAATAGTGGTGTGACAATACTAATACATATCATTTGTTTATGTACTTACCATGCCATTCTGCCTGTGAATCTATGTATTTTGCTGGTACATCTTTTGCTGACATGCTCTTTCCTGCGGGCATTTTATTGCTGTTCAAAATGCTTATGCTGTCTCTTACCTTTGCACTACTGCTGTGGCTAAGATGTGGACACACACAAAGTATTGCCCATGCTTCATGTGTGGTGCCAAACCACTTGTATGTTGCAGCAGCGTGAGCACAGTGTACCTGGCTCTGTGCAAACACAAGAGAAGATATTCCCTGCCCCTTCAATACACAGTTGCCTCCATTACCTCCCACCTGAACTGCAGGCAAGGTGCATAAGCAGGAAGCCAACAGCCCTTAGAAAATTCTGTGTTTCTATAAAAAGCACTTGTACATCTCCTCAGTACAGACTGCCACAAGTATCTCTGCCTGTCCTACTCTCAGCTTCCTATTGAGTATTGAATCACGCCTTTTGTTGTGAGTACGCAGTGGTGTGATCCTGGCACGTTTTAAAGCTTTCCTTAAGCTGTGTAATTTCCACTGCCAATTACTCCATTCACATTTACACTTGAGAGGCGGCGGGCGTTGGCCGAGTGGCGTAGGCCCCCACCTGTGGAGCCGGCTCCTCCTCTGAGGACACCGGTTCGAATCCTGGAGGAACTCGCTGTCGCCATCCGAGCGTGCTCGGCCGTGGCAAGATGAACCTCAGGAGTAAAGGGAGTGGGGCCAGTTCTGCGCACACTGTGCCTCACCTAAAAAATCCATTGCACAGGCTTATCCCAACATCTTCGTTCGCGAAGTCCAGCCAACAACAACTCCATTCACATAGAAAATTTATCCCAAAGAGAAAGAACTTCCATAAGAACTGCCCACAGACAATGGGAACAAAGGACTGCTGGCCCTATGACTGCCATTTCCTGCTCAGTGTTCATGCTGCATTTCTAGAACATTATTTGCTCTTGTAAAATTCAAGTATATTCAGGGAATGTTAACAACAACCATTTTTGGCCTACACAAACATCTCCATCTAAATGCAGCTTCGAAGTACCTGAATTGAAGCTTCTGTTTCACACATGCATCTTGGGTGTCTCTAGCATGCCCCACACACTCTGGTTGTCTAACACACCTGTACATCATCACTGCACTCAGTTTCCTTCTGTGAGAATGAGGCACTAAAAGTTTTCCTTCACACTGTTTTGCTGTCCTACCCACACAATACTGCTGATGGCTTCTGCCCCATTTCTTCAGCCTCTACTCTGTGGTGTATGACATGGCAGCAATCCAAACAGTGTGCTGCGTTCATCCTTCAAGGGTGCTGAACTCATGCCTGGACACTCAGCAGAGAACTGGATAGTGCATGGTAGAGAGGACCAGATTTTACCGTTTTGAGAAGCATGTAGGGTATCAGCTTGCTGCCCAGGATAAAGAGACTGTAATACACATTCTTCCCCTACTCCTCCTCCTAGGTTGACCCAAATGTAACAAAATTCTTCACAGCTGGGCTTCTTTGTTAACACTGCTGAGCACCTTGAGTAGAGGATGGAGGTAAGGATAACCAGAAAGTAATGGCTTGGCCCCACAGTAACGCCCTCCAGTTACAGGGCCTTTTGTTCTTCATTCTCCATGGTCCTTACAGGCTGGAGATCTGTCTCTCCTCTTTGATGTCAGACTTACAGGAAGGCTGAATCCTTCATCTCCACCGTGTATCATTTAGTATCTTGTACAAAGGTTTAATTTTTCAGACGAGACACATCTGAAAAGTTCCTCTTTGCTACTGTACCTGACATGAAAAAAAAATACGATCTTCACCTTACTGAACTTGCATTAGAACTGCAGTCCTTTTACTGTAAACTGTTGAAACGGCTCCAATATCACTTCTGGGAAATCCTCACAGCGGCAAAACCCTAGTCCTCTCTCTGCATAGCCAGACATAAACAATGATTTCTGCCAGTTCTCTCCATACCTCTATGATGAGCTGACAGTGGGACAAGTCCTTTTTCTTGTGAAAAAGAAGCATAAAAGGGGGAAAAAACACATAGAAATGAAACAGGGAGACACAGTAGAAAGAGGAGAACGAGTATTGAAAAGAAGTAAGAAAGGTAAAGGGAACAGAAGATAGTAAAGGGAACAGTGGAAAGTAGTAATATACAACAAGTTAAAAGCCAAATACTGAAATGACTGCTTCATATCCCATGGACTTTGTAGGACAGTGCAGAGGTGTTATAGAGGAAATGTTTGGAGTAGCTCTATGTGCATATGGGTGCAGCAGGGGAAGGTGGTTTTTCATTCATCCACACTGTGTAGGGAGCAGTAGGTGGAGGAGTGAATTCTCCTCTCATCTGCACCATGACTTCATCTGGAGTAGAGACAGTTGTTCTCCAGATGTCAGTGAAAAGGGAAAATAACATTTGCAAATCTGAAGAACTGAGGGCCTGTAACACATGGGTATTGTACCCTTTGATCAGTGGAATAGAGGGTCCTTTAACTTAACACTTTCTATCACCTACAGACACAGGTTTCACCTGGCTAAAATCAGTTTTTGTGAAAACTGTCTGGGGGGGAAAAAAAACCAAAACACAAGAGGAAAAATAAAATATTACCTAATGCAACAGCGTGCTGAAGAAAATATTGTCCCCTGAAAAGCAACTGCAAGAAAGAATGAACCATCCCTGGATATGCCTGATGTACTAGTGGGGGAGTTTTAGGCAGTTGTGATCATAAAAGAAAAGCTTAAATTAAACATGTGCTTCAGTGCTTGGAGAATAAAGGACCAAAGTGACTCACCTAAGGTCATAAAGAAGACTATGGCAGAGCTGTAAACTGAGTTAATGGCATGAGGGTATCAGGCAGGAAATGGAGGAGCCTTGTTCTTTGCCCTTGGCTCTGCCACTGATTTGCTGCATGGCAAATCATTTCCTCTTCAGGTGACTCAGTTTCTCCCACAGGCAAATTGAAACGGTGATTCATCTTTGTAGAAGTACTTCAAGAATGAAGATTGAAACTGTTTCAGAAGAGCAAAGTAGGAATTCCATTCCAGTGCTCTCCCCAGGCCATCCTTTGCCCTCTTGCTGGATTTTTTGAAGAATGATGTCTTTGTTACTGGGAATGGTATTTTACTAGAGATTATAAGTCTGTAAACTATGTGGCAAAAGCACATTAATGAATTGAATGTTGGATGTCTTCTATTATAGGCTATAAATAAGCAGAAGATGTGCTAAAAGAAAACTATCTGTGTTGAGTCAGGTAAAAAATAAAATGCTGATTCACTATTGAATCTGGAGGAAAAGGCAGTATGTGAATAAGGAAATTTAAAATTTGTCATAATATAAGCAGAAACATGATGGGCATGCATTATTAGACCTTGGAAATGGACTGAGACAGGTACAGATATAAAAACTAAGTAAAAATACGTTAGATCATAAAAGGAAAGTTGTGATTTTAAAGTCAACAACCTTATTTACAGCAGAAAGAAGAAAACATACAGAAGTTAAGGCACTACAAGAGGACAAAAAGGACTGTAGATCTTACTTTTTGGTTGGTACTCAGGGAAACTAGACTAATTCTGCTACAAGCTTCAAGAAGTAAAACGGGGAAGACAGGCAAAGCAAAACTTTCAAATGAGCCTTTTATAATGTATTCCTTATCATGCAAATGCCTGAGTTGAGTTTCTAAAAGACTCAGCTTTTAGAAATGCTAACTATTCACAGATCTAAATGAAGTTAATTGGAAAACCATCTAGAAAAATATAGGAGGGAAACTTCTGCAGTTAAGAATCACGGAATATGCTGAGCTGGAAGGGACCCACAGGGAGCATCGAGTCCAACTCTTATCCTTGCACAGGACCATCCTCAAGAGTCACACCATGTGCCTGAGAGTATCATCCAAACAATTTTTAAACTCTGTCAGACTTGGTGCTGTGATGACTGCCCTGGTGAGCCTGTTCCAGTGCCCAACCACCCTCTCGTTGAAGAGTGTTTTCCTAATATCCAACCTAAACCTCCCCTGGCACAATTTCAGGTCATTTCCTTGGGTCCTGTCACTGGTCACCACAGAGAAGCGATCAGTGCCTGCCCCTCCTCTTCCCCCGACAAGCAAGTTGTTTGTAATTGCAGTGAGGTCTCCCCTCAGTCTCCTCCAGGATGAACAGACCAAGTGACCTCAGTCATTCCTCACATGGCTTCCCCTCAAGGTCCTTCACCATCTTCATTGCCTTCCTTTGGATGCTCTCTAAGAGCTTAATAACTTTCATACATTGCAGTGGCCAAAACTGCACACAATATCCAGGGTGAGGCCGTCCCAGTGCAGAGCAGAGCGGGACAATCCCCTCCCTCGACTGGCTGGCCATGCTGTGCCTGATGCCCCCCAGGACACAGTTGGCCCTCCTGGCTGCCAGGGCACACTGCTATCTATAAAAATTATTACTGTTTACTGCAATGAGCGTTTTTAATATCATACATTTGCAACCCAGTGTGCACTTGCCATTTGTTATAACCATATGAAAAATCCAGAAGTATCTTATATGGACCAAGATGGTACCTTCAAATTAATGCATAAATCTGCATTTTACATATGCAACTGAGTCTACACAATTTAGAAATTATGTTTTGATTTTATTTTTCAAATGTTTTAAACCCTTTGAGAATATTGTTCCATCTCAGCAAAACCAATATCCAAAATGGTCTTAAACCATAATATTGTTTATGCTCTTACCCAGGCAAGTTTTCCATGCTCCTTTATCTTAAGCTCAAGGACAACTCCATATCCATTCCTAGATACATCTGGACCTCATTTTATTATGTTAAAGAATAAAAATATATGTATGAAGCTGAATTGTTCTATGAAAACACTAACTGCTTCAATTGCTTCCATATATTTTGCATGACATGACATTTATTTTATATCACTGCCTTGTAATTTCATTTTAGTTTTCTTTTATAACATTTATTTGCTTTCCATAGCTTTTTTGCTAACTCTCTGGACCATTTCCTACTTAAACTATCTTTTACTGAAGCAATGCTTTAGAACCTATTACTTCCCCCAGGAAACATTATACTACACACAGTTCAGCATTTTTTATATCATTTTACATCATTCATTTTGACATTGTGTTGGCTGTACAAGTTCCCTCATTCATTCGGTTAACTGTGGAAGTCAGGGTCCTTTTAAATCTCTCTGCAGTTGTCATTAGGATTTTCTGAAGGACTCATGCCAGGCAAGTCTATAAATATATCTTGTAGATAATGTATACATTTTAACTAACTCATTATCCATCTGTTCCTCTCAGAATTCATGTTTTACTTTCAGCTTTTCCATAATCTCACATGATTTCTTCTCCTTTTGACAACTGGCAATGTTGTAGTGCTGTAACTTACATAATGAATGGATTACTGAGGAAACATACAAATTCAGCTACTCCATCATTCTCTTCCTTCTATAGGTTTCTGTATTGAATTGGTTTGTATTGCAAGATACTACCTAATATGCTTTGCCTGTATGGTATTGACTGTGGGGTACTCAGTACTACAGGAACTATGTGATTCAAGAACATGCTGTGTGTAAAGGAGTACATTAACATATTAATAAGCATGCTACAGGATTGCTCTTCTCACTCTGCTTCAGGAGCTGCCTGTGCAGTTTGGAACCAAAAGGTCTCTTATTGTTTCCCTACAGTCTACCACTTGTGTGAAAATATTTCTGGTTGTGGCTATTGAGAAAACCTTAATCTACAGGAATTATATACAAAGGTAAGTCCCAGTGTTGAGTTCTCTAAGTGGTATAGTCCTTTTGTATGTCACTACCTGCCACAGACATGAATGGACAAGTCTTCTGGAATGCCTGCGGCTTTCAGTAAAAAAGAGCACCAGCCTTCTGTAGAGATATAGAAGCATTTCATTTTCTCAGAATATCATATTTTAATTAGATAATTTCCAAATATGTAATTATATAAATATAAAAGTGTTTAACGTAATTTTTGCAGGTTTGCAATTATTGTGAGTAATACCAGGCACGTCATATTCTCTTGCTGATTGCATCTTTTCATACTTTTTGAATTTGCCAACACCCCATCCTTCTACATCTGTTACTGCATTTCTTCTCTCAGCTTTCTTCCCTGAGTGTTGATGATTACAACCCTTGGCATTCAGTTCCTCAACTCCTCTACCCATCATTAGCAACAGGACTGCTCACAGTCCATATGTTTTGATTCTCTGTATCCAGTCCCACACAAAACCCACCTCTTAGTCTGCCCCATGCCAAGGCAGTTGAAAGTCAACAAAAGATTTTATTCCTAATATGTGACAAATCAGGCTTAGCAAATAAACATTAATAAGTGTAATTTTAATTACATTTTATTTTTAATTACATTTATTACATTTTATTACATTAATGTAATAAACATTATCAGAAAACAAAAAGTGACACTTGAATGACCAGGGAGCAGAGAAATTGAAACTCATGTGGGAGAAAATAATTTGCTGGGGAAGGAGTGTTCCACAATTGGAGAATGTAAAAGGCCCTAATTATGAGGTCTTTATTTTCATGGTATAGTCTTGTGGTGTTTCAGATCACCTCTGTGTTATTTTTTTCCTTTTTCTAGCTTTATATCTCAATATACTGCAATTATTTCTAAAGGATGAGCTCCCCTCACATTGGGATGCATTGTTACACTTTTGCCTACTTCCTGTGTAAGCAGAATTGCCACATGCCCTATCTTCTGCTAACAGATGGATTTCAAATGGAGCTCCTGCAAAGCACTTCTTCCAGGTTTTCCACATCTATGCTCCCATCTCTCCTGTTACATAGTAGTTGCATGGTAAAGAAAGCAGCAAAATGAAGGAATTCAAGGGGGGTTTCTCCACGGGGGGAAGTCCCTGTGTTTTTTCTGTAAAACATATGACCAGTAGGCTGTGTATTTGGAGGGAAAAAGAAGAAAAAAAGTGACAGGAAAAGAAGAGCTGACAAATTATTGGATCCCCACAGTGTCATACTTTTGACACCACCTGAAATACACATACAAAAAATGGAGAGTACAGGCAGTCCAATTCCAAATATGAGCCACTTGATGTCCTGTCATATTTCCAGGCGCTGTTGGAAGAGTTGTGTGGTACAGTGGCATAGAGAGCCCAGGGTGACACCTCAACCACAGCACCTGCACAATAGTTCCAGGAAGATGGGGGACTTTAAGATATATAACTCTGGGCCTGTTAGGTCAATAGCAGTTTTATCACTGCCTTTTTTTAGGCTAGGATGACATCTTGTGTGCCAGACTCATATTCTACCAGAACTCTGAACTGAGTATCAGGATCTGTGCCCTGCCCAACCTTGCTCTTTTGTTTCTTTGCCAGTACCAGCATGAAGAAGGTTTGAACCAGGAGGTAACTGGGACCATGCTCCTCTTTTACACAGTTCAGAGTATCATGTAACTTCTCATACCACTCTGGGTAGTGTACAAAGGCAGTGGAAGAACACAGTTGAATGGCTGCACTTCAAAAATCACATGATTTTTGGATTATTTTGTTCTCTCATGCAGTTTAATGCCAGAGGGGAACATATGGCTTAAAGTGATTTTTCCCCACTTTACAATTTGCCATAATATTCTTTACCATATGTGAGGCATTATTTCATTCTATGGCATCTATAATCACTCCCATGCCTAATCTTCCCTACCATAGTAGGGACAATATACATTTTCTCTTTCTGTTCCTAAGGCATTGCCACTCTGGTGGTCTTTTCAGGCATTGACTATAATGTTCCAAGAATACTCCTAAAAGATTTTGAGGTGCTTTTTTATTATTCATATGAGAAATTTTAATGATATATTTAGTTTTGACCTTGATTCTGTAAGTGCTTAAGGTTTTTTTGCTAGGCAAATCACAGATCACTTGATCAGTTATCAAAGAAGCCCACATGATCCCATAGTCACAGAATTTGAGCTTTTAATATCTAATGTATGACAAAAGCACCAAAGGCTTTCTGGGCAGCCACATTAAGCAACAAATTAAACAGCTGTCATACATGTAATTCTTTTTCAGTGAGTAATATTTATCCAATCTGCCCATTATCTCTTCCAATAGATGTAAATGTTAAACCCATTGAAATTGATGTTGCAGGTAACTGTGATAAAACAGATTGCTTTGTTTGGTACAATGTAAGAAAAAACTTGGATTAATTGCTGTCAGCTGTTATTCATGTTCTCTGTAATTTTTAAGGCAAAAAGTTTCCTAAGGAATCCACTTTTCTCCCCTTCTTCTCTTTTATTTTTTACTTTACTAAAATCTTCTAGATTTTTCTCTAAAACCCCACTAAATTCAGTTTTGCTTAGTGTAAAACAATGTCCACTATAGTAAAAATAAATCCCACTACCTCTTCATAAGATATAGGAAGATTTGCCCCAAACAGACATAAGTAATTGCGACTGTCAACAAAACCAAACCAACCAAACAAAGCCACTCCCCACCCACACAAACAAAACAGGAAAAAACAAACAAACAAAAAGCTAAAAAATACTTTGGTTATGCAGAAATGGAACAAGGAACAGTATTAGCAATTTCTGAGGGTATTGAATCTAATACAGACTGGATTATTACCGTTTGCATCTCATGACTAATTAATTTTCTGAGAAGATGTAATCATCAGCTTAGGTTCCCCCTGCGTTTGGACATATCGAGGGAAAAGTAATTCTATTATATGTCATAATGCATGAGAATAGGCAGCACTTCTGTCAGAGACAGGATATATCTCTTTTTCTGCTCTACGAGTGACTATGTAGGATAAGATATTAAATATGCATAGAGACTTATCTGTCAAAAATGGTAGAAATCAACTAATCGGTTCACTGTGAACCTTGTATAGGTGTAATTTTTATAGTAAGCCAAGCTAAAAAATAAAACTCTGCTCTCAAGAAAAAGTTAACAGTGTGGCCTTGTGAACAACGTTTGCTAACATAGCTCTGAAAAGAGTATTGTCAACGTAACAAATAGCCAGAGAAAGGGAAGAAGAATGACCAGGAACATGGAAAAGATCTGATATAAATAGAAAGCAAGGATATGCACTATATGCAAAGGAACAGGCAACTGAAGTCATGACAATATTCAGAGCATCAAGTAGCGGAGAGAAGGATAAAGGCTTCTTTAGTCTGCAGACCAAGGGAACGCTCATGGAAAATAAAATAAGGCAATTCAAAACTTGAAGATTTCCTCTTCATCCCCAGAATGACAAGTTGGACTCTAAAATTCATCATGTCTGAGAATAGCCAACACCGGTGCCTGACACTGCCTGGCAGCCTCCAGCACTGCTCCAAGGTGAGCCCTGTTGTGGCCTGAGTCTGAGCTCTGGGCTGGCATCCTGGCCCTCCACCTGGTACTGCCCCACTGCGAGAATTGCCAAGCCTGAGTCCCAGGCAGGAGCATCCCCACAGCCAGCTTTGTCTCCAGGAAAGTGCTGCAAACAGCTATCCTTTGTGTCACCCCAGAAATCCTCCTGGTAAACAGAATGACACAATTAAACAGGATTTTTGCTTCATCTGCAGAAGAAGCAGTGTGGACCACCAGATGCCAGACGCCCTGCCTAAGCTAAAGTTGCCATTTCCAGGAAATGCTCCATCCTTTCTCAAACAACACAAGACAAATTATCATGATGAGATGGTAGTGTTCACTTAATTTGCTAAAAAGTACTACAGAAGTTTCATAAAGGGAAGGAATAAAAACTACTTCATAGAAATACTTTCATATATGCATATTTCAATATAAAGTTTTCTTTCAGTCATTTTTGAGAATATTTTAGAACTAAATGCTTCAATGAAACTTGATAAATTAATTTAATTTTTAAGTCCAGTTGCTAATCTTATAAATAGGAAAGGTACAATGAATTATGTTAACATTAAACTAATGTAACTATTTAGTTTAGTAGGTTTTTCAGTGTTTTAAAAACATACAAATTTGCATTATAGATATATTTTTCAATGAAAAATTCAACAATCAAAACTCAAGGAAAAGGAAAGAATTAAAAATATACTTGCATGGAAATTATTCATAAAAAAGCAAGAAGCTAAAAACAGATCTACTTTTCTTTCTTTAAAATTACTTTAGCCTGATAGTTTAGAAACAAACTCTCTCAGTCAAACACAAAATCAGCATCAGTTTCAGAAATGGAACTTGCAACTGAAGCAAAGGTAGAAGTCATGTCACCAGGAGAAAGAGCATCACTGGGTGAAAGAGCTGGAAACAGATGCCTTCAGGCTAATAGCAACGATCAATTTAGGGATTAATTAATAAAAGCAGTATACACTGTTCCTTTTAAAAAATAAATAGGTGAGGTCTAAATTTACTACTGCATATTAAAATAATGAATTAAATTATCAGTTAAATTAACTAAATTAAATCAGTGCGGTTTACTAGGGAAGTTTAAAAGAAGGTTAGATCTGCTTTTTATAAAGCAGGGAAATGACACACAAGTCATCTAAGAACAATAAATAAATAAAATTCAATTTCTTGAAAACTTCTAAAACTTCCAGAATGAAGAGTGTGCATGCAACACATGTTCATGCATCATACAGTGGTAGCTAATAATACAGCTGAAGAAAACAATGCCTACTTGATACCTCATTTTGTCCAAACTTCTTATCATCTGAACTTGATCTTCTCTGCTACCTTATCCTTTTAAAAGACAGAACTATAAATTTTTGAACTGCCTCTGGGATAACATACACAGATTCTGCAATTGTCCAGACAAGGCCAAAGATCTGATGTCAGGCACACTGAAATGAAGAACAAGAACGAAGTAACTTGCCTATTGCCACTCAGGAATATGACAGAAGCAAGGACAAGGACACCTCTCTCTAACTTCTTTAGCAATGTTATAATTTTTACTTCTGCAAGGTTTCCTTTGCTACACTTTTCAACTTCAGCAACAAATGAGACAATGGTTCTAAAAAATAATTGTCTTCTTCAGTACCCAGACAGGTTCAAAGCCAGACTAATTCCATGCTCTCCAATGGATAAGCCAGGAATATTATAGGAGAAGAAATAGAATAGATAATTAACTGTATCATAAGTGATATAAAATAGGAGACTTCTGTCTCTAGATTATGTGATGTTACAACCTTCAGTGTTGCTTTAACATAGTTTTTAAAACTACAATAAAGAGTATGTTCTAAAATTAATTGGAATGTTATATTCAGAATAATTGAAGGTCGAGTTTTTAATTTCCCATTTGAAATTTCAGAAACTTCAACATATTCTTGTTTCAGCAAACCTGATTTTTCTAATAAAACTAGTTCTATACCTTTTTTTTTTCCCCCTGCCAGCTCTTAATGCTAGATGTTGTGACCTATGCAGGAAGAATTTAAAAGAATCTAATTCCTAATGCATAAGCTTTGTTTCTGCTAAAACTGGCAGGAATTTTGTGTTTCATTTCAGTGAATAAATCCAGTGAAGACTGAGAACTTCTGAAAATCCTGATGCAATTTGGCATCTTCTTCTTTATTTGAATTGTGCAGGTGTTAGTTATTACCTACCAGTGTTCACCGCACAGGAACAAACTATTTCTGTACACCTGAGGTGAAGCAGCATCTATAAACTTTGGAATGAAAATTATCACCTCAGGCCATATTTATGCCCAGTACTGTTATTATTTACATCTTTTTCTCCATCTTTTTATATTATTCATAACTGATGATCAAGGGGCATGAGGCACTGTGTTTCATATCCTTCCCTGGATGTCTCATCATTCAAATCATGCATTCATTAATTCATTCCAAGGCTGTCATCAGGGGGATGCTGTCAGTTGCAATGCATGTCAGAGTAGGCCACATGTATTGCTATAAAAGCTAGTGAAGCCATATTCACCACACAGTTCTGTTTTCATGTATGTTTTTCATTTCATTAAACAAAGAACCACAAAATATTTGCTTTCCTGAGTATATTCCAGTTCTCTCTCTTGACTGTTCTTCACTGAAATATGTCATGTAAGTTAGAAAAAATAGACATTTAAATAAGGGATCAAGAAGACACAGAGCAAGCTTTTACCTAGATCTCCACATTGAATGCAAGCAGGCAGCATGAACACAAGTCTGGCAAACCTTATCCTCAATGAATCTCACTGTGCTGCAATACTCTAACAGAGAGAAACTGGGGAGAACAGACACTGTGGTACAACAGGCCCATCTCAGCACTAACACAGGACTCACTTAAGCCTTGGTTGATGTTGTTGGAAGAGAGAAGGAGAGATACATGGTGTTCAAACACATACAGAGGTGTCTATAGGCCAGGACAGTCTATTAGTACAAATACATATCCACTAAACAGCCTTTCAGTCACAACATACCAACTAATTTCTGCAGAAAGTAAGCTGACTGCTACTGCATTTTTGACTCAGGAGTGTTCAAATCGTACCATTGCAGTTTTGGGAATTCTTTTCCAGGGTTATTAATTGGCAATTAAATTATCTTCCTTTGCTGGATCCTAAGAAAGTCCCTATAACTGATAAATTACAAGTAAATAATTGTGTTAGAATATAAAATGTCCCTACCTACACTGAAGTCTTATTTTAACTTCTTCCTGAAAGCTTTATGTTTCAGATACTATCGTTCCCCACTGTATTTCTCTTTTGCCACAAAGTTAAAATCACTTGTATATCTTGAAACTAAGAAGATTTAATCACATTTAATTCTTAAAACTAAAATACTCTTCTGCTTTGCAAAATTAAATCCATTAGTAGTAAATTTCCAAAATAACTAATAGCTGCGCCGGGACACATACCTCAAACCTCCGTGTGATACAACTTTGTTTGACATGGAGGATTTTTTTGGGAGGGGGTTAGTTTGTCTGTTGCTGGTTTTGTTTTGTGTTTTTATTGTTTTGGTTTGTTTGTTTGTTTGTTTTTTAACATGTATTCAAAGCGAATGTCTCAGCTCAGGCGTTTCCCGTACCGTCCCGCGGGGCGCGGCCGGCAGGGGGCGGGCTCGCAGCGGCAGCGCCCATCCCGGCGAGGCGCGGGGACGGCGCGGCACACGCGGAGCCGCCTCCACGCCGCTCTCCGTCCAGCCCATGCAGGCAGTCATGGGAGCCACAGCGCGGCGTGCGAGATTAAATAAAAAAAATAAAAAAAAAAAAATATATATATTTAACGCAACATAAATGATAGTCGCAGAATCGTTGAACAGTGGAATGGTTTGGGCTGCAAGGAATGATCGTCTAGTTTCAACCTGCCTTCCACTAGATCAGGTTGCTCAAAGCCCCATCCAGCCTGACCTCGAACACTTCCAGGGATGGGGCACCCACAGCTTCTCTGGGCNAAAATCACTTGTATATCTTGAAACTAAGAAGATTTAATCACATTTAATTCTTAAAACTAAAATACTCTTCTGCTTTGCAAAATTAAATCCATTAGTAGTAAATTTCCAAAATAACTAATAGCTGCGCCGGGACACATACCTCAAACCTCCGTGTGATACAACTTTGTTTGACATGGAGGATTTTTTTGGGAGGGGGTTAGTTTGTCTGTTGCTGGTTTTGTTTTGTGTTTTTATTGTTTTGGTTTGTTTGTTTGTTTGTTTTTTAACATGTATTCAAAGCGAATGTCTCAGCTCAGGCGTTTCCCGTACCGTCCCGCGGGGCGCGGCCGGCAGGGGGCGGGCTCGCAGCGGCAGCGCCCATCCCGGCGAGGCGCGGGGACGGCGCGGCACACGCGGAGCCGCCTCCACGCCGCTCTCCGTCCAGCCCATGCAGGCAGTCATGGGAGCCACAGCGCGGCGTGCGAGATTAAATAAAAAAAATAAAAAAAAAAAAATATATATATTTAACGCAACATAAATGATAGTCGCAGAATCGTTGAACAGTGGAATGGTTTGGGCTGCAAGGAATGATCGTCTAGTTTCAACCTGCCTTCCACTAGATCAGGTTGCTCAAAGCCCCATCCAGCCTGACCTCGAACACTTCCAGGGATGGGGCACCCACAGCTTCTCTGGGCAACCTGTTCCAGTGCCTCACCACCCTCACAGTAATGAATTTCTTCCCAATGCCAAATCTCAACCTGCCCCCTTTCAGTTTAAAGCCATTACCTCTTGTCATAATACTACAGACCCTTACAGAAATTACCTCTCCAAAAATTCTAGGCTCCCTTCAGGTACTGGAAAGCTACTCTAGAGTCTCCTTGGAGCCTTCTCCAGGCTGAGCAACCCCAGCTCCCTCAGCCTGTCTTCACAGGAGAGGTGCTCCAGCATGCTGATCATCCTCATGGCCCTGCTCTGGACCCATTCCAGTAGGTTAACGTCCTTCCTGTGTTGGGGACCTCAGAACTGGATGCAGTGCTCCAGGTAGGGTTTCAAAACAGCAGAGTAGAAGAGGAGAATCACCTCCTTTGACCTACTGGTCACACTACTAAATAACTAAAAAATAGTAAGTAATCACCCCTATCTAACAAGCAACTAGAGGTGGCACATTTTTCTTTGAGTGCATTCACTGACTCCAGCTTTTGGAGCCTAAGATTTTCCAGAAGGGCAAGTTACTAGGGATCTGCCTGTGGATTTAGGATAACTCTGTTCCAGCCTGCCTTTGCCCACAAATAGGTTCCTCAGGTAAACTTGTACAAGATACTACCCCTGTCCCAGCTTCCCACCCACAAAATGCAGTGAAGCTGGGAGTACAAGTGTTAAAAAGTGCTGGGGGGGTGCACTAGTGCCTTACATATACTTGCGTATGGAACATGTTGAGATGTTTTAATATTGTGCTTCATAATCACCAGGTATTTATGAATGTATACCTATATATACGCACAATAAGTCACTATGTGCGGTTTTCTCTAGTACACATTTGTGCTGTTCCAGGACAGAAATAGCAATACAGGATTTGAAAGGATCCACTGACAGCAGCAGATTTCTCAGAAGGAGATGCAGGAATCACACTGTACAGCACATCCGGAGGTCAGCGAGATTATTTCATATGTTGAACCACAAACCTTTTCCCTAAAAAAAAAATCACCATTATCGGTTTACCTTTGCCCTTCAAACATGAAACAGAAAAATAATAACATAGCTCAATATCCCTTCCCTGTGTGTAAGCTGCCACGATGAATGCCACTCGATTAGATCTGCCTGGAAAAGCAAGACCAACTTCATGTTATTTCCCATGACATGAACAATTCCATTCCTGGGAGTTGATGCAGAGGTAACTTTGGCAGTCACACTTCCAGGATGAGATGGAGCACCAGCAGCATCTTGACCAGCAATCATAGGGAGAAAATACCCTCAAGCTCCTGCCAGGACATTACAGACAGAAACTTGGGGGGGGGCGGGGTTAGTCAAACTTTAACTATCCTGGTTAATTTCGGTGCTCTTTTTTTCCTTTTTGTAATTTTTTTCTTTGAAAAAAACCCAAAACAACAAAACTACAAACCAATCAATGCTTTTCTTATGCAAGAGTGCAGAAAATTTAGAAACAGTATTTTTAATTCTTTTTAAAGGCATTATTCTGTTTAACTATTTGAATAGAAAATTCTTTCGGCTTTACTAAGTTTCTATATCGAGCCCGTTTCAGTTGCTGTGTAAAAGCAACATTTCGGTGTTTTTCCGCCTCCACTCCTCTCGAGACCTTCGGATAAACGCCAGGTTCAAGCCTTTTCACCCTTTATCACGTTGTCACAGTCGCCTCGCCGTTGCCCAGAGCTGTCCCTGTGGCACTGTCCGGCCAATGGCTCGTCCTGAGGCCTCACCTGCGAGCGCAGGTTCGCGGGACCCTGCTGGGAGTCCCTACCCCACTGCAAGCACCTGCCGCGTCTGTGAAGCCGCCCAGCCCATACTCAGCCCCCACGTGTGCCAGGTGACGGCTGTGCACGAACTTCGTTTATTTACAGGCACGAGTGTCTCCAGCGACGCATTTCTGGCCGTGCCGGTGTCACCGGTGTGCTCCTGCGGGGAGGCTGAACACGGGGAGAGGGGCGGGACGGGACGGGACACGGCGACCCTGCCGAGTCACAGGTCTCCTGTGACAGAACGGGAGTGTGGGTCACGCACCCTGGACCAGCACTCGACTCTGCACTTGCGGGAGCGGGCGCACACCTGCAGCCGCGGGAGCGGAGCGCTGACCGCCGTCCGCGGCGGGGCCCGGGGCGTGCGGGGGCCGCGCTGCTCGCTGCCTGCGGCGCCGCCCTCCCCGTGCCCGCCCCGCGGCAAAGGGAGGGAGGGAGGGGAGCAGGCAGGGAGCAGCAGGGCGGGCGCGGCCGGAGCGGCAGGCAGGGAGCACCGGGCAGGCGGTGCGGGAGCATGGCCCCGGCGGGGCGGCTGTGCTGTGCCGCGCTGCTCTGCGGCGCACTCAGCCTCTGCAGCCTGCGGGCCGCGCCGCGGCAGCCCGACACCCTCTACATGTGGATCGACGCTCAGCAAGCGCGGGTCCTCATCGGTAAGTGGGGCCGCTTCCCCCGAGCGGCAGGAGGGAGTCCGGAGCGGAGCCCATCCCGGCGGGGCTGCTGCCCATCGCGCCCCTTTGCCTTCCGCAGGCTTCGAGGAGGATATTCTGATCGTGTCCGAGGGGAAGATGGCCCCGTTCACCCACGACTTCAGGAAAGCCCAGCAGAGGATGCCCGCCATCCCCGTCGGCATCCACGCCATGAACTTCACCTGGCAGGCAACGGGACGGGTAGGTGTCGTGATGGGGCGGCTCTGTAAACCCGGACAGGTGGTTCGGCCTTGGAATAATTGAGGAAACCCTCAGCTACTGAAGTTGAGGCCCCAGGTGCACGTCGTCGGCCGTCCTGCCCCTCGGCAGACCCGCGTGGGCAGCGCTTCGAGCCCCATGGGGCGCAGAGACGCGGGCGGGCTGGGGGAGCGGCGAGAAACGCGGCCGGATGGATGGCTGAGAAAGCGCGTGGGAAGTGCGTGGGAGAGCCGGGTGTCTCGGGCGCTAGAGAGCCCGCAGGCTGGCGGGGCGTGAGCCAGAGTTCACCAGGAAGACCCCTGCGGTCTGTATTTGTCATAAAATTTTATACCGGACACTGATTATGTGGATGCAGTTTTCTTTCCGCTTTCTTTTGCTTACGGAGATACACCGCAGGTTAGTCATTGATCTCTCCTTACTAAGTCTTGACGCTTAATTTGTAGTTCTGGTAAATAATTCTCCTCTGTAGACTTAGTTTTACCAAGTTAAATTGCAAACCTGTGTAAATCTGCAGTGTATTGGATCCCATTGGATTCTTTGTTGAAAAAAGTAAGAATCTGTGATACATCTTCATGAAGAAATGTATATGATTTGACACACTGACAACATATGTTGAATTTCCATAAGGCTGAAACTTGTTAGCATACATTAGCATGGATACAGAAAAAATCATGGTGGCATAAAAACCATGGCTAAAATTAATTCATTTTTATAGTGCTGAAGATTGATTTTATATAATAAAGGGCTTGGTAGCGATTAAACAATATTTACATTTAAATAGTCAGTGAAAATTGGTTGCATAATTCAACTAATTGCAGCTTCACAAATTTGATTGTGGTTTTGGTTGTTTGAAAATACTCTTTCTAACTACAGGGCTTGTTTGGCTTTGAGGTGTTGTCTGAGGCCCTTGCAATTTTTGCTGTCCTCACAAAGTCTTTGAGTTTAGGAAATGCTTCATCCCCTCCACTAGAGAGGGAGGGGAATGTGGAGAGACAAAACTTACAAAGGCTAAATGACTTGCTCAAAGTCTTTGGCATTCCTGTCCAGCTTTACAGAGAAAACAACATTGTATACCAAGGGTTGGCATTTAGATACCTAGAAATAATTAGTGTCTTTTGGTATTATATTTCCTGCTCCGTTTCTCTGTCTGCTTCAGTTGCTGTTCATGATAGAACTAACTCTTTTCAGAACGGATGATTGAGGTGTTAGACTGAACCCTGTTCTTTCCTTATGTTTCTGTCGTGTGCTCTTCTATCCCTCCTTTGCTCCTTACGGGTAGGTCATTAGGAAAAGATGGTTTTAACACTGATTTCAGTGAGAAAAGTCACAGGCTTAAAGAGAGTATAGGCAAGTGTTCTGCTTGATGCAACTTGCAGAACAAAATCCCTTCTGAGCAGCAGCAGCAAAGCTGTTTAACCCATTAGTCCTCCTCTTGTTTCCTGAATTCCTCTTAGAGCTTAATTACCAAGTGAAATACCTAAATGGTTAAAGTAACATTATGTTTCTCCTGAATTTCCAATATTTTATGAGGGGAAAAAATGAGAACACTTTCTTTTTTTCAGTGTTCTATTTTGGTTTTAAGTATACATGTTCTTAGAAGTTTCCATTGACAGATCCAGGAAAGTGCTAAATACTTGCTACCTTTATTATGTGTTCTTTTTTCTGGGAATGTCTTAGGGAAGAGGAAACAGAAGGTGGAAGGGAGGAGAGAGGAGGAAAGAAGAGGAGAGGGAAAGAGGGGTAAGAAAGGAAGAAGGAAATGTAAACTAGTACTTCTTGAAAGAAGGAAGGCATTTAAGATGCTGAAGTACTAGCCTGCTTTCTGTAAAATAGCTGTTAACTAACATGCAGTTGCCTCCTGTTTAGTAAAACTGAAATATTTGTTCTATGAGTCTTTTGCCTTATAGACCTCTTAACCTTATATCCCACTTGGAATTTGAAGGTGTAGTATATGCCACAGCCTTGAGGAATAATTAGACTCCTTTTGGATCTATAGATAGACTTCTGAGTAGGTACAGGAGATCCTGTCTATGGCATCACGTGGTTCCTAGCCCGGATATCAAGAAGATGTGAGAGTGAGAAAGCAGCTGAATGGGTGTCTGGCAGCCAGACAAGATCAACCCATCACACCTGGGATCTCCAACAGGGCACCTTGCGTCCTGTTTACACCTGTGGAAAGTGGGTATAAATGACCTGTGGGTAGATTCTATCTGCCTGCTCTTGGCACAGGTAATGATCCAAGTTCTAGGTGAGTAAAAAAATCCAACTCAGGAAGTGGCAATACTTCTCAGTCCTGCACTGCTGAATGTTCTATATCAAACATGTCAGTTGAAAGGCACATTTTAAGGACTAATTATACCTGTATTCTTTGTAAACTAAAGTGGTAAAAAGCATCTACATTTACATGTTATGTTTCTGATGTAGTGGCCTTTGTGTTCTTGATACATTTCATGTGAAAAAGATTGTGTATGATAAACAATTAAAACCATTTTTGCTAGAAAATATTAACCAGAGAAAAACATTAGTTGCTTTTAGTTCATAGTCCGTTACTCCTAATTAGTTATTAGGAAATATAAGGGGAAGTCCAAAATTTAAGGGTCTGAAGGTGCTGAATACTTAGTTTTTTTTCTAGTGAAGTCAGGATGAGCAAGGAGTTACAAGAAGATTTAAGTACTGCAAAATGGGATTGTCATGTTTTTATGCACTGTATACTTTTACCTACAAATTTCAACGTAAGGTTACAGATGTTGCATTTACTTTAGAAAAAAAACCATAATCTGTTAAAATTGACTGTTACGGAAATTGTTCATTGATTTGAAAAGTTTAAAAAAGCAAAAATCAGTGTTTATATAGGATACAACAGGCATCTATGTAACCACTAGACCTCACTGGTGTGCTACTTGCTCTTATTCTGTATGGTTTTTGCAAAAGAAAAACTAATTACTTTTGAGAGTGCTGTCCTCTGGGGAAGATTGAGCTTATAAAAAAGAAAGTGAACCATATTAAAAAAAAAAGTTGATTAGTGAACTGGCAGCAAGTGCTCAGTGACAGAGCAGCAGCTGAGTTGATTTAATAGATGGGAGGTGGAAAAAAAAAAAGAACAAAAAACCAACCAAACAAAAAAAAAAAAAAAAAAAAAAGGCAAGTAGCAAATTTTATTCTGTAGCAGTCTCCAGTGTTATCCACAGAAACAGTCAATCTGGCCTACACCCTGCCCAGGTTGCTTTCTTCCTTTCAGATATAGGAGAAGTATTTGGGGTCAGGTGAATTATTGTAGCGGTTCACTTCCCACTCCCCACTGTTTTGAGTACCCCACAGCTCGTCTCTTGTTGCATGGTTGAATGGTTGAATGCATACCCATGATGTGACTTCTGAAATAACTCTTGAAGAGTAATTGATAACCCTGAGTAAAGCAAAAAGATGCCCAGCTCTTACAAAGAGGGGATGTATGTCATTAGTGCATTTTTAAACATCATTTCTATGTTGTAATGTGAAGATTAGGAATGGTATACAATTAACAGCTCCTGGAGGCTAGTTCTGATATCAGCAGTGTCACCATCAACCCTGAATAGCTCAGTTGAGTTTTCTGAAATTGACTTATACTGCTGAGCCATAGCCTGACTACAAAGGTAAAATGAAATATGCCATGAGGATATTTGTTTCCTTGCCCAGAGAAAAGCTAACAGACCACTAATTTTAAGGCATTAGTGATGCAATAGGGTGCTCCATTCAAACATGGCTATTTCCCCGATAAACTGAAAGAAACCAAAATATACTGAATTCAAAACATGTTCTTCAAAGGAAACTTTTCTTCAAAGAAACTGCTGAACTTTTTGTAAATGTCTTATTCATACACAGTGATTATAGTGATACTTTTCAGTTTAAAGCATGTCTCATATGCAAAATTAGGGGTTTTTTCCCCCAGTAAAAATAGGGCTGTTCTTGAAGTTTGGTCAAGATAATTGCATAAACTGACACTCTTGGGCTTTACAGTAGTATGTTCACTGTGGTGTCCTACCACCAAATAGGGAAAATACTTTGTTTTCTGAGTTCTGTACCAAAATTTCCATGTGGACTTTGAAGATGTTTACATACAGTGAGCATGATTCTTAGGCAGGGAGTTCTCATATCAAGAGCACAGCTCCGAATCTTTAATATTTAGATTCTGCTCAGCTGTGGTATTTTGCATCTCTGTGTTGTAGACATGCCACCAGGGATCAAAGTAATACTGTGGAGATCCCACTTTCTTAGTAAAGCAGGCATGTGCCAGCCATCTGTTCTATCTGCTGATAGAAAACAGCAGTAAAGTTTCTCAAAGTTTTGCCAAGAAGAAAAGGGGGGGATTTATTGCTCAGCAGAGATGAGTTACAAGGCACCTTGTAGTGTAAGCTACATCTGGTTTCCATAGTAATTTACATGGTATATGTGTAAACTACACAATTATTCTTTTTACTCAGCAGTGTAAAGCTGTGTTAAGTAAACTGTTCTTCAAGATTTTCATTGTTTATTTTTTCTATAAGTATTCTAATACAGTTTTAACAAAAAAGCTAGAGTAATAAAATACTTTTAACTACTTTTACAGTAGTGGCTGCAATGTATGACATAACTGTTGAAAAGCATTGGAACTAACAAGGTCACCCCATGCTTCAAGGCTATTTTTGTGAAAATGTACGGATTTCACTTCCCGTGTTATTAACAGTTTTTCTGAAATATAAAATCTGTGTTTCTTTCCTCTTCTTTGTGGAAGTGAAAGTGCTTTCTGTCAACATCACCTCTTATTTTACAGACTGTTTCACAGGTATGTTCTTAATGGTGTAAAGTTAATGTCATTGCAAGTAATGCTATGGATCTAACTGGAAGAATTTTTCATGTATTTAACATCTTCTGTTGGTATCAGACTTTCCAAAGAGGTTTTTTTGGGTAGCAATAAGTATAATTGACTTGCTTCTAAGCCATGTGAATTATGTACATGCAAAACAAATGTAAGAAACCACACTCTTCCTGGGGCATGCAGATATATGAGGAATATGGTGTGACCCAGAGCTTTCAAAACTGGTATGTTGTAGATACTTGCATCACATTGAACAGAATTTTAAGAACAAAATACCTTATCTCAGAAGAATGAATTTCTGATTAGTATTTTTAAAGCTTTCAAGAAAAAGCATCTCAAAACATCTTTTATTTTGCCTTCCTGTTGCTTTATACTTGGCTTGCCAGGGTTTGTTCTTCTTTTATTTTCCTTTTTGTGTAAAAATGTTTATTTGTGGCCAAGCTCTTCAGTATATCAAACCATAGCCCAGACACAGTGGAAATGTAATGCCTCCCTGTACAGCCTGGCAGGGCTCTGCCTGATGCAGCCCACGAGGGCTCATTGCTGCCTTCTGGTGAACTTGGTGTCCACCAGGATCTCCAGGCACTTTTCTATAAGCTGCTTTCCGGCTGGTCAGCCCCCAGCATTATACTTGTGCTGGGGGTTGTTCCTCCCCAGGTGCAGGGCTTTACACTTCCGCTTGCTGAACTTCATGAGGTTCCTGTCTGCCCATTCCTCCATCCTGCAGAGGTCCCTCTGGATGGCAGCATGACCTTCTAGTGTATCAATTGCTCCTCCCAGTCTCATATCATTTCCAGTCTTGTTGAGGGTGCATGATGTCCAGGTTATTAATGAAAATGTTCAGCAGTATGAAACCTAGTATCAATCTCTGAGGTATAAAACTACGAATTGGCCTTCGACTGGAGCAGTCCACTTCGGTTATGTAATACCACTTGCTTACTTCTTCTGCAGGAGTGTTGTGGAAGGCAGTGCTGAAGGTCTTACTGAAGTCAAGGTACACAAAAGCTACTGGTCTCTCATCCCTAAGCCAGCCATTAAAACAAAACGAGCCAGGCAGCAACACAAAACTGAGGCTGGCTTCTACAATCACAGTGAAGCAGCAAATAAAAATTAACCTCTAAAGGAAATAATATAAATAAAACAAATACATACTGTTGTACAGAGACACTGTAAGACATTACACCCTCTGATACCTGAAATCCACCATAGTATTTGGATTAATAATCTATTCATAGAACACCTTAGCAATGGCTTGCAAACATTTTGGATGGACTTTTTTTCAGGCAAACAGCAAGAAAACCCGTGGAGTTTTTGCACCTAGAATGAAAGTTTGCTTTGCTTTACAACCAACTGGTGTAGTCTCTCTTGTTTGACCATACAAGGAAGGTGGGCCATTACCTTTGAGCTGCTTCAGCACTCACTGCCATCACTGCCAAATACTTCAATAAATAACTTGAAGACCAAACACTGCTTTCAGAGCTGGTCTAATAAATCCTCTGAAGTTGCCCCTTTGCCTGGATGAACAGCTGGCTATACCCAACTGATCCTAAAGGAAATAAATATGACTATCAACAAACCTGGCAATCTCCCATTCTCGGGTTTTGGCCCATCACCAGGGAAAACAAACTCGCCAAACAGCAGCCCACTACTGAGATCTGTCACCAGCTCTGAAGCACAGAAACCAGTAGCAAGAGACACAGAGTCAACCTGTGCAGTGATGTCTGGCCAGAGGAGGAGAGGACAGGCTCTTGGACTGTCCTGATGGTCAGAGAACAAGTTCAGAGCCTTCAGTACTGTGATTATGACCCTATTTCTTCTCAGACCACATGGAAGACGTGGAGAGATCACAACTTGTTGATGAGCAGAATGTTTTCTGCTTGCCCTCAACTTGGAAATATGTGACTATAGATACAGTCAGAGGGAATCTGAGACTTAAAACCACACAGGCAAATAATCAAGTCCACTGAACTCCTTCGGTAAGGAGTACAAGTACCAGTTTCACCCTGTTAGTTTTTAAACTGCAGTAGAAGCTGCTTTCATTTTTCTAAGTTTGACCTTTAGCCAGTTCTCTTTCTTGTAGAGTTTCTTGGAAGTAAATTGAACTGTTCAGTTGGAGTCCCGTTTGAATAGCCAGGTTGAAAGAGATGTATTTTCTGCTTGTGAAGGCACAGATACATGCGGTGGCTGCAAGCAGCTCTGTGCCTGCAGCATTCCTTGCAGAGACTGTCAGGGAGAACAGTCAGGTTGCACAGCAGAGCACATCATCATCTGTCAGAGAGGAAGGAGAGTCAAAGTACAGTTACCTGGGTCTGTAATCACAAACAACAAGTGGCATGCGTAGCCATAATAAGAATTGGGAAATAATTTGCCAGCAGAGCATGTTGGTAGTTACATTGTTGATTTTTTGGTTTGGTTGGTTGATTTTTTTTTGTTCTGTTTGTTTGGGTTTTTTTTAATCTCCTTCCTTCCAGTTTTGCACAGGAACATCTATTTATGTTGCACAGATATGATCTGACTTCTGTATTGGCAAAGGAGCATAGCTGAAAGCTTGTGACCCAACATGTTGCTTTTCTCTGGTCAGAGCTGTGACATGTTGGTATTAGATACAGGGTGGAGAAGCTTATACTGTCTCTTACAGATGGAAATGAGAAGCCTTCATCACATCGAGAACCACATGAGTTTCACATTTTTACTTGATGTAACAGTAGCTTTCCTTTGACGGGACAAAGTCTGCACCTTACCCTGCCCACTAACAGAGCTGACATTTGAATTGTGTCAGTGTGAATATCCTGCTTAATTAAAGGGCCCTTTTTAGTTGTCCTGACAAATGTTTCCAGATAAGTAAATGTCATGATGCCACTGTTACTTTCATTCTGTGATTCTGTACATTGAAAACCTGACTGTAGAATTACAAGATTTAAAACATTTCTAAGCATGTAACATATTTATATAGTACCTTTAATTCCTCCAAAAGTAGGATTTTTCTTATTCTATAAAACACAATCAAACAGTATAAATTCATTAAATTAAGTTATTGGGAAATACTTAAAACAATGAAAAATCTGAAAGTTTGCTGTCAGGAGGAAGAGTGTCCTGGAGGCATAGAGCTATCTCTGCAAATTCTTGTAAAATTTCTTGTTTCTCCACCTATTCCCAACCCCAAAAACCCCAACACAAACTTCTCTCTGTAGATTGGTACTGATCTATATATTCCTGTCTGTCTGCAAAGACTGAGGTAATTGCAGTAAGATCTTTCCCCTTTGTGGTTTAGAGGAGATGATGGAGCATCCCTAGATTCTTCAGGACCTTTTCGCTTCCCAAGGCCAGAGGTCTCATGAAGAGTGGGAAGGAGAAAGCCAGTTTTGTAAGAGATAAGAAGAAAGGGATGACCATTGCCTTCTGTGAAAGTGGTATTGTGAGATTCTTCCCTCTCTGATTCCTTTATAACCATTCCCCATTAAAACAGAATCCTTAAACTAATCCTCTCTGCCCAGAGGAGAGTTGTGGTAGTCTTCTGCTCAGACTCTGTCTGGTTATTCCACTCAGGAGAGAGAAAGGTGGAGGAAGGAGCCAATCTAGATGAGCTCCCGTAAGCATGATGAGACACAGAAAGAAGAACTGGAACTTTTCTTAAAATCTGTGCAGAATTTTTTGAAGTGATACCCAACTGAGAGTTTCCAACACTGTTTTGCACATTATTATTATGCCTTGACATCAAATCTGTTCTTCTCACCCCAAGCACATTCACAGGGCAACTTACTTTAAATGCATAGGCATCTACTCTGTTGATAATCAAGCAGCAGAGATGTTTAGGGGAAGCTTGCTTTTCATCTCTCATTATAGACTTCCTGCTAAGTCAGATTTTAGTAATGCTATACTTAAATTAGTTCCTGTGATAAAGTCTAAGTTACATTTCTGGCAAGCACACGATGAGCTCTTGACCGCTCTATACATAGAGAATATCCAAGAACAAAACAAAAGCCTTGGATTAAAATTTGTACAATCTTCATGTTGGAAATTCAACTCTTAACACATCTTTCAGTATATCATGGAAAATGGACTTTTTAATTGGGGCGTATTGTTCACCTGTTGTCTTTTAAGTGTATATTAATATCCTCAGATAAATCATATTTTTTTCTGGAAACAGACTTCTGCTACTTTAAAATCAGCATGGCGTGGGCTTAACAGTTTTTTCCATACCTATTTCCCCCCAAAAAAATTTCTAATGAATCTTATGGTCAACAAGTTGTGGTGTTCTAGTTTCTGCCACCCTTAATACATATGCGTCTCAGTTTATTAAATACAGTTGAAAGGTTACACCAAAAGAACATTACATTACGGTAGTTTGCTTTCTTATTCAAGCATATTTTCCCTTAACCTCTGTATGTCTTGTACTGCACAGCTTGCAACTAAGTGGTTTATTGTGAATCAGCAATATTAATGTATCCAGTTGACTAAATGAGCCAGATTGTCAAAGGTTACTCAACATTTATAACAGCCATTCACTCTGAGGAAATCTGCAGGACTTCAGGAGCTGTTCTTTGGCTGTATGAAATTCACAGTTACAGGAGAAGCTGCATTTAGTTATGTCTCATAGGTTAGTATACTCATGTTCTCAATGAGGTTTTAATGTCGTGTAAAACCAGAGTTAACTCTCTCCATACAGCATTATTCACTGATATTTCCTGATTTCTGACAGCTTAACTGGATGCCATAAGACTTTGTAAAACTTTTTATTAACACAAGTGGGTTGTGTACAGCATTTCCTCTGTTTGCTTAACAAAAAAAATAAAAAGAACATATTGAAAGGTAGAAGGGATTATGAAGAAAACCCAATTTGCTCCTCAGAGATTTAAGTTTGAAAATAGTTTGCATGTTGCATTAATGGAAGGCCATTGTGTAGACAGCAGTGTGTCTCTGCACTTGGGGTGGAGCAGAGGCTGGACCTCCTTCCCCACAAGCTGGGGAGAGTGTGGGAGAGCCCTTCTTTTCAATTGAGCTGGTTATGTAGCACCTTCCTCAGCTGCAGCCTCCTGAGCTGTACCTGCTGCACAGTCCTTCTCTGGTACATCATGGGAGCTCCACAGGAGGGAGCCCATATCCTGTGTGCACCCCTCTAATGGCAGTCTGTTGGAATGCTGGGCTCACTGGATTCAGGAGTGCCCATGTTCCAGTGAGGTTTGCTTGAGTACCTCATGGGGAAAAGCAGCGGAGCATGGGCCTCAGCTTTGCACCAGAAGAGCAGAATCCTTAGCTGAGACAAGTCACTTCCTGACCAGTGGATTTCCTCACTGGCAGACTGTATGTGTGGTTGGTATGGTCACAAAAGCCTCCTGGTGCACTGTCCTTGTCCAGTGTCTTCTCTAAGACTCTGTTTGACATTTTTCTAAGATGTGGCAAGAAAGCCACTTGAAAACAGAAGTGCAGCCTATTCTCAGTTCAGCAGCACAGCACACCTACGTGTCATGCCACAGTTGGAAAGACAGCACTTGACATGTGTCTCGCTTTCCTGAGAGGTGTGTCATATTCCATTTATGGAGTACAGCTCCCTGGTCATGTTTCAGAAATGTGCTTATAGTCTGAGGTTGCTGCAAAGAAAACCATTAACATGAACTGCTGAAAGCCTAAAGCTTATAAAACATGATCAACCTGAGTCACTTTGAATTATTCCAAGTGTATAACCCTAATGAACAGTAATAAGATATTTCTGAGAGTAGGATCATGTGTTTGGGTTTTTCGTTTTTCTCAGAGTTAATAAGCTTTGTGTTCACACGGCAGCTCTGGCAGTGCCATTGGAAATGCATGTGTCCTATTGGGGTGCAGGTTCAGTTGGCTTCAGCACCCCATTGAAGGAACCATCTTCTTGGGATGATTCTCAGCTTAACTCCTTCCCCACAGCAGAATAATGAAATTTGACATCTGTCAACAGCATGGGAACAATTCGCCTCACGTACAGTGCCATTCCATAACAGCTTCCATCAGACTGGCAGCAGACGCTGTCCCATCTTCTTTCCCATTCCTGGTCACATATTTTCATTCTCTTTCTTGTGTCAGTGCTGATGTGGCTACTCAGGAAGCTGCTCTGGTTGAAAACTAGCCCTGCAGAAAGAAATTATTAATTTTTAACTTGATCTACTGTCTTGATTAGCTCATCACACAGCTGTGCGTGAATCAGCTAGAAGTGCAATAGCGCAGTCTTAGGCTGCCTTGTGCTACCAAAAATGTGGCAAATCAAATCAAAACGGAGAATAAACTCCCAAACCCTAAGCACCTTCTAATTGGCAGAGATTCAAGCAGAACTAAACAAAATGGACCCAGCTGACTGGTATCATAGTGAGTCCTGCTGCAATTGACAGGGGTTTGACCCACAGACTGGTATGCTGAATATGACATTTCTGTGCCCTGTAGTGATCACAGAATCACAAAATCACAGAGTATGCCAAGTTGGAAGGCATCCACAAGGATCATCAAGTCCAGCTGTGAGCACTGCACGGAACCATCCCCAAGAGTCACACCCTGTGCCTGAGAGTATTGTCCAAAAGCTTCTTGAACTCTGTCAGGCTTGGTGCTATGACCACTTCCCAGAGGAGCATGTTCCAGTGCCCAACCACCCTCTGGAAGAACGTCTTTCTAATATCCAGATTAAATCTTCCTTGACACAACTTCAGGCCATTCCTTCACGTCCTGTCGCTGGTCACCACAGAGAAGAGATCAATGCCTGCCTCTCCACTTCCCCTCACAAGGAAGTTGTAACTGCAATGAGGTCTCCCCTCAGTCTCCTCTTCCCCAGGCTGAACACACCAAGTGACCTCAGCCACTCCTCCTACGGCTTTCCCTCAAGGCCCTTCACCATCTTCCCTGCCCTCCTTTGGACAGTCTTTAGTGGCTTGATATCTTTCTTATATTGCAGTGCCCAAAACTGCCCCCAATATTCCAGGTGAGGCTGCCCCAGTGCAGAGCAGAGTGGGACAATCCCCTCCCTTGCCCAGCTGGTGATGCTGTGCCTGATGCCCCCCAGGACAGGGTTGGCCCTCCTGGCTGTCAGGGCACTGCTGACTCAGATTCAACTTGCCAGTGACCAGGACCCCCAGGTCCCTTTCTGTGGCACTGCTTTCCAACATCTCATTCCTCAGTCTGTAAGAACATCCAGGGTTGTCCCATCCCAGGTGCAGAATTCAGCTTTTCCCCTTGTTGAACTTCATATGGTTGGTGATTGCCCAGCCCTCTCATTTGCCCAGGTCTCCCTGCAGGACCTCCCTGCCTTCAAGGGAGTCAACAGCTACTCCCAGATTTAGATCATCTGGAAATCTGTTTAGTACCCCTTCCAGTCCTGCGTGCAAGTCTTTTATGAAGATGTTGAAGAGCTCAGTGCCTAAGATGGAGCCCCATGGAACGCCACTAGTGGCATGTCACCAGTCTGATGTCACCCCATTCACCATTACCCTCTGTGCTCGACCTGTGAGCCAGTTGCTCACCTACCATATCATGTGTTTATCCAGCTGTGCTGGGCATTTGTCCAGAAGAATCCTGTGAGAGGCAGTATCAAGAGCCTTACTGAAATCCAAAGAGATTACACCAATGGGTGATGCAGAGAGCAGATCTGACAGCTCATCAAGTTTTGTAGATTGGACATTGTTCTCCTCCAGTATTTCTTTCTTCCTGAAAGTACTGTGGACTACACTCAGCCTCAAACTACTCACTTCATTTGCCAATGAAGGCTGGTTTGGGGGAACTCCAGCAGTCTGTGAATCCAGCAGAAATTGGGGATTGTCAGCACATCTGGGATGTATTGAGTGACAAAAAGGACAATTTGGTCTCAGTCTGCAAGAGCAGACCATATTTACCACAGTTGTGCATGAAGGAATAAATTATGTCTCTGATCTTAGTGAAACTCTTGATCAAAAGGGACAGTTATCTCAAAGCAGAGTATAGACTTTTGCTGTCATTAGACTCTTGTTTGTTTCTCTTCAGAGGTAAATTTAAACATGGGGAGGTCCACACACTCATGTCTGAGGCTAAACTGTCCTTGCATCATCTCTAATAAAAATGAGGTTAGGGTCTAGGCAAAACATTGTTGGGGGGAACTTTCAGCTGCTGGCACTTTGTGTCAAGATTTATACTGATGCATAATAGGTCACATCGTCCAGAGTGAAAAAAACAAACAACCAACAAAAACAACAACAAAAAACCAAAACAAAACAGACAGACAAACAAAAACAACAAACAAAAAATCACACAAAAACACAACAGAAGGATGCAGCTTTTCTAAAATAAAATTCCCACCTTTCTGAATTGGACTTATTCCTGGAAATGTGCTCAAAGAGTTCATCTGGAAGCTTAATTTGACCCTGAGTCAAGTCAGCAGAGTCCAGGCAATGTGAAGATGCCTGTGTTGTAAATGGACTCCATCTGCACCCAGGGAGAGAGAGAAAGGTGGTTCAAGACAACAGGTAAATCAGACTGTGGCTGGGCTGAATTTGCTTTTGCCAGTGTTGGTCTCTCTCTGAGTATTCAGGAAGTTGAGGATGAGCTGGTGTTAAAGCAGATATTTCGTTTAAATGCTGGGAAATACACTGGACCTTAATTTGAAAGACTGGATTCTGTGGGGCTGGTACTGTAGCCCAGGTATGAAGTTGTGCTGACCCTGCCTATGGAAAGAGCCTCAAAGGAGAAGAGTTGATTATAGAAAGTCTTCAGTTTCTCATCAGAAACTGGGGATAAAATTCTACTTCCTCGCTATACTCTGAAGATAGGTCCCTGTTGCTTTGAAAAGTTCAGTGTATAGTTACGGAGGACATAACTGCATGGAGGCCGGTATGGTGAGTGGAAATGTTATAGTAATACATGTCCACTTAGCAGAGTCTTCACTCAAGAGACAAATCAGTGTGATTTCAGGTACAACAACAAACACATGAGCTCCTTTTCAGATACACTTATCAAATATTTTATAGCAAATTTAGTTCTTCTTCCATGGTGGTATCTAGAATTTGCTTTGGTCAATAGCAGCCTGTAAAACAAGAAGAAAATTACTTGCATTTTCTCCAAAACAAGGCATTTGAAAATTAATGTAATGGATGTCAGGAGAGCAGTTTTAAACGTATGGAGTTGAATTTTTTTCAAAACCTTTTCACCTTAACTTTTAAACACTCATTTGACTGAAAAACAAGGCTAAAGACCGTTGTCTGCTGAGTGGTAAATAAAAGAACTCTCAGAGGTGCTGCAAACTTTCTGTCACATGGGTGCATGAAAGTAGAAGCATCCCCCTTTGACACCCGTGAAGGACTGCAGTCTGACAAAAGCTGCTGTGAGATTTCATAACTTAAGTTCACTGCTTACATTTTGAGGAGAGATATTTATATTTATTATACAGGAGTGCCAGTTAAAGCCAAGTGTGAAACACATGGACTCAATAAAGGCCCAGTTACGTGACCTTTGCTGTTTGCCACGCTTTTAACTTGTGTAAGTAATTGATTACACTTTCATGAGATCATAATCAGAAGGTTGTTCTTTGGTAATGGTGTGCTAGAGGAGCTTTATCCTCAACTTCAAAGCTGTTCTGTGAGGCTTAAGAACAAAGGGTTAGAAGTTTGAAGCTTGACCAAAATGAATCTGTGTGCATTATCCATGTTTACCACCATTCAAGAAGTGCATGAGCTTATTCTTCATCTGTGAGCTTTTCCTGATCCTGTCAGATGAGCCACCATCTCTAAGGTTTACATTTGTGCTTTTAAAACTATTCTGCTTAATTAAATTTAGTGTCTGTGCAGATCTCCATCATAAATAATCTAAATGCTTGGTAGTGCAATCATTTCCCTAATTGTAAAGGTTTTATTGAAATTATTTTACATTCTCTGAAAATAATTTTCACAGTAATTATTAATTGTAATTAAATCTATCCAAAGCCTGAAACTGCAAACAGTCTATAATATATGTAAAGATGCACTCCTATGATCAGTCAGACAAGCTTTTTACCTACTTTTCAAGCTGTGAGAAAACCTTGCAGTTTTTCCTCAGTGTAGGTAGTGCCACATAGATGTGTTTCAGGTGGCAGTAGTAGATTTGTAGCAAGTTACTTTGTTAGGATGAGTATTTGATTTTTCTTTCTCGAAGACCAGTGATATTTTTTCCCTTTTTTATTAGCTTTGGGAGATTTTGAACATCCCTGATCATGCAATTTCCACTGCAGAGAGCACTGATCTTTTGCTAGGTGACAAAAGAATGAATTAGCCCTTGCTGTACTGGACCAAGAATTAATTTTTCAGGAGAATTAATTTTACCAGCTCTCAGGATACTGGAGCATCATTGTTTTACAGTTTTGTTAAATATTTGAAGATAACAAAGGTTTGTATATCTTTTACTTATTGAAAATCTGAACTCAGTGCTATTTCTCTTTGTGGTGTACTGCTTATTTCTCTACCCTTCCCCAAGGCAGAATTACCTGATATTCTTCTGGGAGACATACAAGAAAATAATTTAAAGGGAACTTATGCACCAGGCCTGGTTCATGCTGAAAAATATCATTCCTTGCCAGAGTTTTTCAATATGTAATTAACTGTGCATATTTATCAAAACCTGAATGATTTTGTCTCCTTTTAGTTTAATTTTTTTCAAAAGTAACTCTAGTGAAGCTTTAATAAAATAGATTACAGAAAATCCGTTAAACAGAAGAAGTCTAAGCATGTGGAGTTGTGCCCTTTTGCTTTCTTTGTTTTCAAATAAAGCAATGTAGATGAGTGAGAAACTCCCAGACTCTCCTCAACAAGGAGCTGGAAACTTGTTGTGGCTGTTTTTTAAGAAGTCCTGTATGCCACATGCCTGTGTAGCAGTGTACTTTTCCATAGCCTGGACGTTGCTGTGGATCTGTCTTCCTGTATTCTGCTTTCCAAGGCTTTAGCCTTGGCGAATGGCCCCACTGCAGATACCTCTTGCATCAAGGGCCTGTCTCTGATCTAAGCCAAAACTGTATTTCCATTAACCAGCCAATAATAGACAGAATGTGCAATAAATAGGCTTTCATTTGTCCCTCTGTCTCGGGTAGCCTGCTTTTTCGGCACGTGATGATGACTTTCAGAGGTAATGCTTAGCTAGTATACTTGGATTTTTTTTTCTCAGCTCTCTTGCTCTCAAATCCCACTCTCTCTGCCAAGCCCTTTGGCTTTGACTCTCAGGTTAGCTTCAAATGACCTCTTCAAGTGCTAAAGGGCTTACTGAGCCCAAGGTCTGGTGAGAGAAAATATCAGTTCCAAGTGACCAAGTAGCTGCTGTGTTTCCCATGTCTCCCAAAGAGCAGACTACTGGTAGAAACTATGTTAAATGTAATCTAAATCTATTATTTTGTGACCTCACCAAGGTTCTTGACAGTGATTTTTCATGTTATTTATTTTTAATGAAATTCCTTTCAAATTACATGAAGGAAAAGCTAATGTATTCTGCAAAGATTTCTGTTCATCTCTCAAGTGCAGAGCAGTCTTGGAAGCCTGTAGTGTCATCTTTCAAAATCTGAGGCTTCTTTTGAGAGCAAACAAGAAATTTCTCCTTTCCAACTGTTTTCCAACTGTTGGAGGATCTGATCTGCCATCCACAGCTGCACACAACAAGAGACATTAAGCACCAGTTAGTCTTCTTCCATTGACAAAATCAGAGAGTTTTTGTACCATTCTTCTAAAACCATTAAAACCACAAGTAGTTATTGTTGAAAGTCTCATGCAGAGATTCACTCCATTGTTAAAAAAGTCTTCCTTCTCACACATGGATTTTCTTTAGTTTGCCACAGTTTTCTTAGTGTGAAGAAAGCAGACATAGAACAGGCTCTTTGGATTTGTGAGCATTTCACTACAGGATTAGTGGTTCCATTACTGGATTACCACTATCATATTATGTATTTTTCTTTGAGATTGCCCATTTCCCTGAGTTCTAATTTGTGTCCTTTTTTTTTTTTTTTTCAGAAACACCAAATATCTATTCTCCCTTTAGTGTGCAGCTCTGTGTTTCTTAATCCTTTTGTTTTGGTTCATTTCCATACCCTTACCAGCCAGTACTGGAAAACAGGTTATCCTATCTTCTGTGTAAACTGGTTTTTTTAGAGCATGTTTCTGTATCACTTCGTATTGTTAAGCATGCCTTCCATTTTGGGTCTGCTTTGTGAGGCTGAAGGCAAGTCATGCTGAGGTGCAAAAAATGGTTTACCCACTCTGTGACAGGACCAATTAACAGGTTAGGCAAAGCTGCTCTCCTTAGCAGAGTAATAAGCAGTCTGCAGGCAGACATTGTACTGTCTACTTGTCTAAGGAGGCACCATTATGTTGCTCATTACAGCAGTGTCTAGACTGCACTGCAGTAGCAAACTGTTCATATATATGTGCATACTCATGCTCTGGCCAGACTGCTTCAATAGCCCAGTATGCACAGTATACAGATACTCTTTTTGGAATTCATCTCACTTTGCTTCATGTTTCATCTTGGAACATAGACCATCTCCTCTGACCTAATGTGGTTAATATCTTGGAGAAGCAGTGGTCCATGCTGTAAGCACCTAACAAACACATACAGTGTTTCATTTCATGATTTTATTTATGGCATATGCAGCTGTGAGCATCTGCTATGGATAATGCATGGTAGGATCTTCTGGGGTGTGTGTGTAGCCAGAAATATGCATGGATCTGGGATAAAAAGGAACTGTTTTTGTATGTGTTTCTTTCTTTAAATGCAAAAAAAAAAATTGCATTAGGCTATATTTGTAATTTAATTGATAACAGAATATTTCAGCATTGATATCTCTAAAACAATGAAAAGAAAATATAGTTTAAATTTCTTAAATCTACTTCCAAAGCCAACATTCATTCACTTCTTAATTAGAAAGGGTGCAGGTTTCATTAGTTATTGAACTGTGACATACAACAGTTGAAGCTACACTGCTTTACTTCGATACTACCATTACTTCTCAACCTACACTTTTCGTGTAAAATGAAGAAAACATAAAACACATTATTATGAATTTTTTTATTAAATATGAAGAAGAAAACAAGTCAGATACAGCATGGAATCTCAGTGATAAGAGAACTTCAGTGTAGTAGATCTTGTACGAAGAAGTAGAGTTCTGTAGGAATTTTAACTGCATATCATTTAAAACGAAACTGCTGACAGATGTTTGCTACAATACTTGTTAGACTGCTTTGTTATTTTTATAACCTTTTAAATTCTTCTGATTTATAGAAAACAACCATTTAAAATCCATAAAAGTTAATCCCAACCATGGAATTATTTGCCTAAAGTGAAATTTCCTCCCTTTGCTTAGGGCACTACCCACATGGGGAACTATTAAAGGGCAGCTGTGCAGGGCTACCTGCTGCCTGACAGCATCAAGTCCCCAGAACATTCACACAAGGTCTGCAGGAGTCCCTGCCTCAGTGTCTGAGGGTCTCAAACAAAGATTTTCTACAGAATTAAAGCCTATTCTTCCTCATGTGTTTCGTGAAGTCAAGCCAAAAGTCCTCTGTGCATGCAGAATGGGCAGTTGTCAAAGATCAACAATTTAATGGAAACCCCATTTCCTCCACCACCTCGGACAACTGCGTTCCTCTAAGATTTAGCTTCGCTACCAAATTTTGACCCTCACATACCAGAGAGTTCATAGGCTGGCTTAAAAAAACCCCCACAAAAATATGAGAATGTCTTTATAATGAAAAAGTAATTGCAGATTATGGATTTTTCCCCTTTATTTCTCAACAATGTTCAAGGAAGTTTTGTTCTCTCCATACTAGGTCACTCACAATGACCACTTACAGCATAAATTATGGTAGTCACTAGACAATATTTTAATTGCACAGACCTATATCTTCAATTAACCATCATGACTAAATTTCATGGTAGGCTGGAGCATGGTAAATATTTGCTGAGAGCATGTTGTTTGCTTTTCAGTCTTGATGATTAATGCAAGTTAATTGGCAATCAACTCCAATTACAGCAGGACAGTATTGGAGACTGGATGTGGGGATTGTGTCAAGACAGATTTTCTCCAAATAGATAGGATGTATGGCAATCAAATCTTGTTTCAGATTCACACATTTGAGGAATTAAACTACTCTGTTTCTGCTACTGTACAGCTGCTCTAGATTGTGATTTTTGTATATAACTTTTATGTCAAAATTTAACCAACTCAGTGCAGTGCATGATTTGCAAATGTACTCTGCAACACATCGTTCCATAGCTTTGAAGTTGTGCTAGCTGTATCTACCTGTTTCAGGTATTATCAGATACTATCATTTCAAGAAGCTCATTTTTTTGTCAACTCAGCAGATGTACAAACCTTTGTACAGAAATAGTGAGAGCAAGTCTCTCTCCGCATTGTGGCTTTCCTCCTGAACAGTCGCTTGCTTGTGCAATGTCTCTTCCCATCTTTTTAACATGTGATCAGAATGTACTCTTGCCTCAGGCACTAATCACTGGTACGCCTCTCCTCTGGTTAGAGGAACTACTTTCTTGAAATGTGGTGAGTATTGTGGCTCATGTATCAATCAGTCCCCTTTCTCACAGGGAACTTTATCTTTATCCTTAGGCATCATTTTGGCTGTAGAAAATGAGATTCTAGTTCTTTTTCTACAACTTCAGCTGTGGCTCACAAGCTGACCTGATACAACAGTGTGGCTGGAATGAAAATATGCAAGTGGAGCTATTTGGTCTAGTACAAGTTGTTGTTTACTAGAATAGTAAGAACATGATGTTTTAATATGCCAGGTCATAACTCATTATGACCTGGTTTAGATACAACCAAACATCAAAGCTAACCAATGAGAAACAGACAGTACCGCATTGACTCACTCACTGCACTATTCTATAGATGTGTGGAGACATATAATTATTTCTCTGAACTAAAGTTTTATGTGAAAACAGAAATGTTCACAATCTGAGTTTATGGCTTGTTTTCATATTTTGGCATGGTATATTGTATTGGAAAAAAACCTAATTAAAACCAGCCTTTTGAACGTTACCCCAGCCTTCGTTTTTCATCTCTGATTTTACTGCTTCTCTCCATGTCCCCTCTCCCTCTCACATTTACTCCATGTGTTTGACTGTTTGACTCACTCTTAAAACTTCTCATTGCTTCCTTCCCTACTGTTTTGCAAGTCCTCCTCTGAGGTCTCTGTGCCTACACAACACCTTCTGAAGACTGTCCATGTAGACTGTAGCCCTTCATGCTGTTTGGAGTCACCTTACAGCCTGTTCCCATAGAGCAAGTGAATGTGCTGCCAGAGCTGATCAGGAGTTTAATAACAACCTTTCTACACAGGTCATTACTGCTTTTCTGGTGTCATCAAGAGCTAAAGGGAGATGGTCTTTCACACCCTGCCAGGGCCTCTGCTCGAGTTAGCAGAGCACAGAATTGCAGGAGGGCTGAGGCTGATCTGAGACCAGACAGCCTGACTTCAAGATGATCTAGTCTACTCCTCTACTCAAGCAGGGTCACTTAGAGCCCCTTGACCAGGACTGTGTTGAGTTGGGTTTTGAATATTTTCACAGATGGAGGTTCCATGACCTCTTTGGACAACCTATACCAGTGCTCAGTCATCCACACGGTAGAAAAGTGTTTTCTCAGGTTCTGATGAAGTTTTCTGTATTGTGCCCATTGCCTTCTGTTCTGACACTGGGCACCACTGAGCAGAGCCTGGCTCCATCTTCTTTACAACCCACTATCAGCTGCTTATACACATTGTTTAGATTCCCTTTCAGCCTTCTCCAGAGTGAATGGTCCCAGCTCTCAGCCTCTCCCTGTACATCAGTTCCCTGATCATCTTCGTGGCCCTTCACTGATCTCACTCCACTAAGTCCATGACTTCCTTGTACTAGGGAGCCAGATTATTCCAGGAGGAAAAAAATTACAGTCTTATGGCTAAGGACATTTATGGACATCTTGTAGTCATAAATTAGCTACCATTTTTCAGCCCAAATGTCTCATAAAATTTTGGCTTTAAGCTCTCTTTATTTAACTATTTTATCTAACAGGTAGACAGAACAATACTGTCTACTGTCAGTATGTTGCTGGATGTAAACACATTTTTGCTGGTGCCCATGCTAAGATCTCAAGGACTTTTCTGAGACCAGCAGTTAGAATTACCTGTAATCCCTTTTATGCCTCATGATGAGAAGCCACATTTTGGCATTTCCAAAAGGTTCATTTCCACTTGCTCTGCACATCAGTCGTTCTGCCACTGACGGTAGTGGAAGTCTCCAGTGACTTGCTGAGATGCATACATCTCAGGTGTACGTGGTGTGTACAGTGACTCTGCAGACATGACATCACTCTGCATTGAGTATCAAGAAATATTGAACAGATGGCTCAACAGAGAGACCAGCGTCCCATGGAAGAAAGTACCAAAGCCTACAATCTGTGCCACAGTGCAGGTGCTTATCAGGAGCAGGATGAAGGTAGTGGAAAGTAGTTTTTAAATCATGCCAGCACCTTTTGGGAATTGCCAAAACAAATCATGTATATTGCAGTTAATAATGAGTGACATGAAGCCAACTTGGTAGGAGAGCTCTCAGCTCCACCCTTGGAACACTTTAATGAACTGAGGTTGAACAGAGCAGTGTTGGAGTTGTAAGCAAGATATGTGTCCTAGCATGGCACTCCAGCAATGTGGCTGCTAATTGCCAGGCACTGTTTGCCCAAGGCAATGTGCTGTGTGTGCAGATCAGCCAAGAGCAAGCTTGGATGACTCCATGCCACAGTTGCATCATGCATGTGGGTATGCCCTTTCAACTGCACTCGTGGTGCAGGCAGGTCATCCAGGCTCACCAGTCAGTTCCAAGAGGATTCTGCACAAAAAATTAGCCTTAAGAATTAGCCTAATGTTTGTATATTTTTGTTGTCTGCCAGATAAATGGTGAGGATTGTAAAACATGTCTTCTCTGTATAGCAGTTGTGCACTGTGTGGAGACCACTTCCCTTACTGATATGCTGCATCCTGACTACTGTACAGTCACTTGTAAGCTCTGAAATAAGAGGAAATTAGCTGAAAATTATGCTTAGATGAAGAAGAACTTGGGTAAATCATGGCAAAATGAAAAGCATAGTATTTTTCTACTCCAGTTTATATACTAAATAGTTTGTTATGTGAATGCAATTAAAATAAATGTAGATTTTTCATTTATTTTGTCATAGGCTGAATACTACTATGAGTTCCTGTCTTTGCACTCTTTGGATAAAGGCATAATGGCTGATCCAACTATAAATATCCCTCTGCTTGGAACAGTTCCTCATAAAGCATCAGGTTTGTGCTGTTGGTATTATAAATTATATTCCTGTAAAAATACAGCCTGTGAAGTCTAAATATTTTATTATGAATTGTGATTCTGAAGTTTATTGCTAAAGAAATGCTTGCCACAGTGCTTGGCACTGAACACTTCTTGAGTGCCTTGCCTGAGTACAGCAGTATATTTTGTCTGAGCCAAGTCACATGAAACTTTTATGTGTAGATAAATCAGCAGAAACTTGTGCCTCAGTTGTGCGTTCTTGGTCCTTCACTGGAACTTACATCCTCACAGCAGAGGCTGAGCCCAAGCCAGTGTGAGTGCTACAGAAGCACAATGGAGCATAATTAGCTGATTGGAGTAAAAAAGCTTTCCATAACACATTACTGAAACCACTTTGCTCTGGAGTGGATAAATAAGTTTATATGTGATCTGTTTCAGGACTCATGCATGGTAGTCTGTAGAAAGGCAGAAATGTACATCTGGGTGACAGTACTGTCTTGGTGACTGTGGTTTCGTGATTTGCCTTAGCCATCCTAAGACCATATAGGATAAAATGGGAAAGAAATGAGAAGCAGAACAGGAAGACTGGGTTGCAAATGGAGCAGTGATATACAAGTTTTCATCTTTGACCAGTCTTTATTCTTCTTCTCTTTTTCAGTGAATATATTCTGGAAGTTTGTGTTTAATATTCTCCATTTTCAACTTGTAACAGACTGGCGTTGAAGTAATGTTTCAGCACAGCTTTTTGTTGTGACACCTGGAAGTTAACATTAATGATTGTTCTCTCCATTCAGTGTGGATTGAATGAGTGGTATTGAAAATAGATTTGGGCAAGAGGTGCTATGATATTTGTACCACAACTGCTGCAATTACATCAATTGCAAGCCTGATAAGTGTCAAGTAAAGACTTAAAAACAACTAAATGGAGGCCAGGTTCTTGTTAAGCATTATTTCCATCTCCATATAAAGCACGTAAGATATGTGGGAAGCTCTGCACTCAGCATCCTCTAGTATAAGCCGGCTTGTCCTTTAATTTTTAGCTATCAGGAAACTCTAGAACAAAATTACCCCCTTCTGACCATGTTTAGGAAAATATAATCTACTTCAGCAGGGAAACTGAAGATGAGATCTCATAGTTGCAGCAGAAGGTCTGTTAACCACCATGATACGAGGTCTGATCAAAGCCAAAAAGGCTGGCAGCACTGGTACCTCAGTTCCAGGACTAATACAGGCATGCCCATGGTGTTCCCTTACGTGGATCACATGCAGTGCGCCTCTGTGCTTCGTGTATATATTAGCTGTATTTAAGTCCTGTTTGGCATTCTAGTGGTGCCAGTGTTTAATAGCTATTGATAATCACTAAATATATGGTATTAGAAGCATGTACAATGTTAAATGGTGAGACACTAATATGATGGTGGGTTTTTTACACTGCCTAAGAGCTGGCAAAAATTAACCTAGTAGTCCTAAATAAATATGTGCTATAAAAGTAGTGAATATTTTCTAATTTGTAGTTACTGCTATAATTTATGTATTTGCAAAGCAGTTATGACAAATCTAGTCTAGTTTGCCTGGATCTATTGCATTACCAAATCTTTTTTTTACACATTGATATGTCAGAAGAAATTCTACCACAAGCTTGTATTTAGTAATAAATCAACAGTTGTTCTTTCTTTAAAAAGTGTTTTAGCCCAAAGACAATAAATTATCTTTTAAAACAATTAAGCAGAATTAAAAGAGGAAAAACAACTGTAGTAAACATGAGAGTGGGAAAAAAGTATGAGTATTAACAAGTACCTTACTCAGAGGTGGCTGAACCCAGTGTTCTTGTCAAAATCAATGGACTTGTAAAACTTTTTTGAGGATATTTGCCTACCACCAGATAAGGCATATGGATGGCTTTAGTGCTGTTGAGCCTGTTGAGCCTGTATTATGTCTTATGGCAAACATGGCCATAAGAAGACCTGTGGAAGAGCAAAAGGAGGATAAGCATATGTGATACTTCAGTTTACTCTCTCAGCTTTGACTAGCTTCAGCTGGATGGGTTTCTTGAGTCTTAAGTGATTTGTCTTTTATAAACCCACACGGATTACAGGTCTCTCTTTCCAGTATTTGTCTAGGCTCTCCTTGAGTCCATGTCATCTTCTGTTATCTAAAATCACCTTGGCAAGGAGTTCACTGTCTCCCATTGCATGAAGAGCCCCCTGCTGTTTCAAGAAACACTGTTGTTTAAAGTCTGGCTGTGACAGCTTCATTTGGTGGGCACTAGTCCTTGCACAGGTAGAGACAGTAGTCAACCCATACTGTTAGTCCTGTCCATAGCAGTCATGATTTTGTACACATCTGTTATGTATCCCCTAATTTTTCTCTTTGCCAGACTGAAGAGTCAGTTGTTCCTCACTGGATGCAGCCTTGTCCTTCTCTCAGCTTTCTCTAATTCGGTGCCTCCTTACAGAGATGAGGTATCAAATTCTCCTCAGATTTCAATTAGATTTAAATCACCAAGGTTCCTTAGACTCATTTGAAATCCCATTCCCAAATCCCATGCTTGCTACCTGATTCAATGCCTACAACCATTGATATTGTTGCAGCTAGCCATATGGCAAGATGTTAAGAAAGCTGTAGAAGATGAATTTCAGTGGGAGTTTAAAGAGCTAAAACTATTGATCTTGTCCAAAAGAAGATGTTCAAGAGAAGTGTGGGTACCTGCTTGATGAGAAGTAGCTGGCTGCTTATTTCACAGGTGAAGGCCTATGGTGATTGAGTGGTTCAATCTGAGGTCAGCAAGTTGAATACCAAGTGAGGTGTTACAGCACTGATTAACATCTTGAACACCACACTCAGGAAAGTAAAACCAGATATTGGTCTGTGCCCAGAAGCAAGGTTGTGGCCTGTGACTGAGAAAGAGCCGGCCCTCTAAGTGACCTGAGTTGTCCCTTCCTGTCCCTGTCTGAACCAGGCAGTGCAGTGCCTTGCTGGTGCTGACAGTGCAGGTTATGACCAGGCTGCTGCACAGCCCACTGGCCAGGCTCAGGAGACTTCCTCTCCCTGCCCACTGCTGGTGTTGAGACATTAAAATCTAAGTGCTGAGCATCGAAAGGTGCCAAAACTCTCTCCAAGCTTGGTGGCAGAAATTAGTGTCTCCTCTGGGTGCAGCAGCATCTCTGCTCACTCTGCCATGCTGGTAGAGCAACAGCAGGCTGTAGGACTGTGCACTTCTCCAGACTCCAGTCCAGACCCTTCATGCCTGCTTCTATTTGCGTTGGAAATTCAAAGATATCCTTTAAGTAGTCCCACACCTCTAGGTTGTTTTTGGTGGTGGCTTTGGCATATTCACTAAAGTGGGTAAAGCCTGCAAACTTGAAGGGTTGTGCGGGCACACAGGAGTTACTCTCAACCTGCTTTTACTGAAGACAATTTAGGGAAACTTTTTTTCCTGAACAGAGTGAAAAGGCATGACCTTCCAGACAAAAAGGATTAAACCTGCATCCTCCACATCCCAGGAGAGCATTCTAATTACCACCTGAAATTAAATTAGTTATAAGTCACTATGTTTTCTTAAGGTTCCTTTTCAAATTCCTTTAACTTTTGTCACTCCTACTAGAGCCATCTGCTCTGCAGCCCTGAGTGCAAGCACTCCAGATGATGCAGAAATATGAATGTGTGGGAGAGGTCGTTCCGTGGCCTGGTGCAGGGAGGATGGCTAGCAGAGAGAAGTCCAGAGCTGTGATTCCCTCTCCTTGTTTTCCACCAGTGATGGACAAATGTGAACTTGGGGAGCAGAGATGAGAGCTGAGGTTTGCCCTACCCCAGCCCTGCTCAGCAGGGTAACAGGCCATGATTTTGTATGCAGGGAACTTCTGTGTTTTGGTTTGACTGTAGTGCTGTTGGTGCATGCTTGACATTGTTCAAACAGGCATAAAAATTCAGGGATTTGGGCAGAGGTTAAGGACTTTATTTCAGCTCTGAAGCACCACAGATCTCAGCTAGGATCCAGGTGGTTTTTGCTCACAGGAGGGTCCTTTGCTGCATTTCTGTGTTCAGTCCTATCTGTTCAGACATATGATAAGTCCAGAATTCAGATGGTTCCAGGTTCAGCAGTACTGGAATAAGGGATTTCTAACCTGTCTCCTCAGACTTTAGCCCTAATAGATGCATTCCTGACATTTAAACCACAACCAAATCTCAGGGGAGAGTGGGGGTTTTCTGCCAATTCAGTGAAGTCTAGATACAGCTATAGTTCCATCATTAAATTCCACATCTTCATCCCCATTGCAATTTGTTCAGCTGAAACACACGTCCCAATACAAGCACTGATTTTCTGCACTTGTGCTGTAGGAAAGTTGCTACAGTTTAGCAAGTTTGCTGCATTTAAAATGTATTTAATCCACTATAAGAGTTTCCTTCTTATCACATGGTTACATACCTTTTATAATGGTCTTTGAAAAGGTTGGTGTAAAAGCTGTTGAAGGATGTAATTGCTTCAGCATGAAAAATGCACGGGACCTTTCAGTTTGTAGGACTTACCAGAGATAGAATGTGTTTCAGCAATAAATTATTCTGTGTTATACCAAGGCAACAAATAACAAAAATCACCCAATTATCGCTTGCAAAATTTTTTATAACAGGCAATTTAAAACAAACCAAATGTAGGGCTGTTAGCTCAGTATTTGGCTCTGAAATATCAAGTCAGCTTCAGAAGCAATGAATAAACATTTTCTGTTAGCTGTATCTAACTTACAAGGCAGCTAGGAAGAGCCAGTTTTGAAGAAAAGAGATGAAATTGTTTCATTTGAAGATTATTTAAGATCACTCGTGACAATCACAGTCAGGAATTCCATAGCTCTGAGGTATCAGGCTTGCTTCATCATTAAAATACTTCAGATTTGGCCTTAATTATTTACTTATTCTCTTTGTATTTCAAAAGTGCTTGATTACTTATCCTGAAAAAGCAGTGTCCAAATACTGCTACACTTAATTAGTTCTGTCAAAGTGATGTGTCTATGCCTTCTATTTAAATATTGCACCTGTGATTTTATTTATCAACAGTACCATTTTGCCAGCATTTTATGGAGCAAGTTTTCATTAAATCACTATCTTATTTAAGTATTAATTGCAATATCCAAAACCAGAAAACCTTATCTAAAGTAACTTTTTTTCCTGAAATATAAAAGATGTTTTTGCAGAAGTTGTATGAGAGCGTGAAAAAATTAGACTCAGAAGTGATTAGTTCAACTTAGAAAATTAAATGTAGGCTTTCAGCTTGTTTTGATGTATCCTTAAATACCTCTAAATAAGTAATTGCCTCATCTGCAATCAAAAGTATGTTTGTGTTATGATCTCTGTTTGTGGTGTAGATTGTTGGGTTTGTATCAGTAAACGAGCACAGGCTCTTCTCCTCTACTTCTGTACTTCTCGTCCTGGAGCCACCTGTGAATATGATGATCTGTGTGTCTCTGTTACAAGTTTTCATCAATGGCATTCCTCTAAAGCTTAAATACAATTACAATCTACTTTTTTAGTATTTCATTGTGTGCTTTTATATGTATGTGTATGCATGTGTGAGGTATGTAAATATAAATATTATTGTTATTTTTATCCTTTTAGTGGTTCAGGTTGGATTTCCTTGCCTTGGAAAACAAGATGGGGTGGCTGCATTTGAAGTGAACGTGATCATAATGAATTCAGAAGGCAATATTATTCTCCAGACCCCTCAGAACGCCATCTTCTTTAAAACCTGTCAGCAAGGTAACACTGAAGGAACATGCTGGAATGCTGTTGGAGCAGGTCACTTAACTGCCTTATGTTTCGTTCAGGATAAGAGTTAGAGAGGATGGAAATAAAGCGAACACACAACGAGTAGTGATTGTGGTGAATTCCAGGTTGTTCTGCCTCTGTGTGCATTTACTGTTTATTTACTACATGTTTACTAACCCTTTTCTTACTGAACTCTCTTAGCAGACTTAGACTAGGTTGGAGACATTTCTCCCTCCTCCTGTTCATCATATCAAGGACATTGATAGAGATGTATCATATGAAAAGCCCCTGTTAGCAAATGATTTGAGTTGCTTAGAGGAGAGCTAGTCCTGTGGAAGCAGGCTGAGGCTAACATTTCCAGAAATGGCACACAATTTGGTGAACTCAGTTTCTGGGAACTGTAGTGGGGACACTGGTATCAGTTAATGCTCTCAGTGCCTTAGTTCCAACTTGGTGTCCTTAGTTCCTTAAATCTTAACTTGCACATTGAAACAATACAAAAATCCTAAATCAAATTCTGCAAAAGTTGGCTTTACCTTTTCTGTAGCTCAGGTGCAACCTCTTGGTTTTGGATGCAGGTAAGGAGGTCAAATACTGGTGTTCAGTATTTGCAGTTATCAAGCAGTAAGCACACAGAGGATGCCCTGCAAGAACACCATGAAGTTACTACAGTGTTTGCTGGGAAGTGGGAGCACCGGTTTAATCAACCAATCTATGAACCATAAACGCTATGTAGTAAGAGTTTCTGGATTAATTTGATATACCACAAACAACTATGATTATCACTTTAAAATGAGGCTATGGAAATTGAAAAATCAGTGCCTAAGATAAGACAGCTACCCTATATTATGTGCAGTTGTGTCAAATTAACCCATGACAGGGCTGATGTACATAGAACAAGATTTTTATTCTTCTATTAGATCTTTGTTCACAGTCTCACATTTTCTTCTCTGCAGTCTTTTCTCTAATTGGCTGTAGTGTGGCTTCAAAGAGTTAGAAGTAGAAACAGGAGCTGTTTATTCTTTGAAACCTTACTACACCTAAATAATGAAGTTGTTTGTCTTCTTTGAAGCCTTGCTGCTGCCCATTAGTCCATGGAAGGTGGAGGAGAGGGAGAAGAAGTGGGCAGAGAAACAGGAAGGAAAACTGTGGCTTAAAGGAAGCAAAATCAAACAGATCTCATGTATGAAGTTGTGTGTCCATTGTAAATATAACACAAAACCTCTCATTTTCTTTTCATTATCTTTTTGTTTTCAGTTCAGTATCTTTTAATAAACTTTGGAAATAGCACTACCAGTATTCTAATAGAGATGGCAGAGTTACAGGTCTGTATTGTGGAAAACAGTGGCTTAAACAGAAAGGGCTCCAAAATCAGCTGAGTAGTAGCATTCGTCCAAGTTATCATTTCTGTATTATTAGTTTTTACTGTTTTAACATGAATTGTAATATTTAAAAACTGAGCAGTATTAAATGATATGGCCTCTCAAGGAACTTGGGGTTGACTATTGTCCCAGTCCTTTTTTCCAACTGAGAGACACAAGGATGGTTTTTACAAACTCTAGAGATGTGCACAGGAAGAGCTTTCTTACCTCATCTCTTCCAGCCTATACTGGGATAACTCCCATTCCTTCCCTGTGGCTGGTAAGATGAACACCATAGTGTTTTGGGGCAGATGTTGAGAAGGATGGCGATGTCCTTACCAGTTGGTGTTAGAGTAGGGGTAAATTTCCTTCCTCTGAAAGATGTCATATGTGGTGAGTAGCTCCAATTCTCCTGCCAGGGCCCTGGTCACTGTTTCTAGCTATTCTTGGCCATACAGAAAGGCCAATTGAAACGGTGTGTATTTAAGCATGCTTTTTTTTTGTAATGAATAGCAGCTCTGCCTTCAGTTACGAAGAGAGAAGCATTTCCAGATAGTGTTCTAGACTACAGTGTTGGAACACAGTAGGACTGGAGGCATATCATTTTACCTCAGAGTTTTTGTGCCTTGTCACTTGGAGTGTCACATGGCAGAGCATCAAGATGAGGAGGTCGTGCCTACCACTGATCACTAGTAATGTTAAGTTTTTCTAATGTGAGTAGGCAGCCTCCTCTGCCTGCCCTGTTGTCTGTGAGGGATCTGGGAAGGTATATTTGAGTAATCGCTTTTTCTACCCAGAATCTGTAGTTTCGTAGGGTATCATAAGGTTTGATTTAGTTTGCCTCTTGTTCAAGGGACTCTGTTTTTTTGAGGGTGATGGTGGTACCTAGAAGTATTTGTCATCCTTTTGTAATCCTGGCAGTGTTGCCAAATGCTTTTATCAGTATTTGATCAATAATTGAGATATAAATGAGAGTTGGATGATGATAAAGGACCATTGTGCAAGAATGCTTTTATCTGCCTTTCTGGCCTTCTTTCATTTAGCCTTGCAGCTCACTCTTTCATATGAATACAGCTTTCATCACTTTGTCACCTCAGTAGTAACAGATGTGGTAATTCATACAGTGCAAGTTGTTCTGCAGTCTACTTTAGGCTGCAGAAATTAAAACTGGTCCTGCACACTGAGGGCAGGTCTAACCAGCCATGCAAGTTCTGCACTGTGTTACCTGCTCGTTTCCACACAGAAAAGAAAGTGGATTAAGCAGAGCATCCACATTGCTCTTGCACTCATAGAACAGCAGAGCAGTGACAATGTACGGACTGTCAACAAGCACATCACATGTTTGAACAAATGGTGAAACCTCTATTTGTAGACTACTGAAAAAGAAACTAATTTCTCTTGAAGAAATCTTTGCTGAATTTCCATTTCTTCACCATTTGTCTGTCTGCAAGTATTTTTACAGTTGTGTCAAAGAAATATATTGATCCTACTGAGAGCTGGCTGACAGCTGAAGTATATAATATTTAATTAAGATTGTTGTTATATTTTATGAAGCGGAGTGCCCAGGAGGATGTAGAAATGGAGGGGTTTGCAACGAAAGACATGTCTGTGAATGTCCAGATGGATTTTACGGGCCTCATTGTGAGAAAGGTAATTAAAAAAATTCTCAACTGTCTTCTTTACTGTAACATCAACAAAATTGTATCTCCTGCACCTCTCCTAAAATAAAGAATGGCCTGTTGTAAAGATTTAATATATTTTGAGTCCATACATGTTAGAGAATTGCTATTATCATCCATGGTCTAATGGAAATATGAATTGCTTACAAGAAAAATGTTTTATCTCTAAGAGATTGCTTTTAACAAAAGCTTATGCAACAGTTAAGTGATCTTTAAACACAGGGAATCCATCTGGCAAAAAGATTAAATAAAATTCTTCTGCTAATGAGGGCTTGCTGGGAAACAAAGCACAGGACTTTAGTTGTTCTGTATTTATTTGGAGATAAGATCTGATTTGTAGGCAGGCTGAAAGCTAAGATGGGAAGATGAAGGAAAGAGTTTTTCTTTCCCCTTCATTAGTGGATAATAGCCCCAAATCACATTTCCAAGACTGAAGGACCAGGAAATTGGTGAGACTTGGCAAGGGAACTAGATCTTCTTCCTATCCCTCATTTCGTCATCTCCAGTGGCAGTCCCTCCCTGGAGTGACTGGAGATGGAGCAAGCTATCCCCCTGGACATCCTACTCCAATACAGTCCTTCACTCTCAGATGCCTTACTACATCAAAAATATTAAAGACAAAAAATCAGATTCTCTGGCCAGAGGGCCAACTGGCACATTTACATTCATATGTTTCACAAAGTCCTACCCTCCAACAAACCCACTACAGACTCCCTCTTGGGAGGAGCCCGTGACCACTGGTTGTCCCAAGACTATGCCCAGGAGGGTTTGCTGGTCAGACAGGGACAAAGCCAAGCCAGGAATGGCACCAACAGTTTCACAAAATGGATGATCCCTTGACCCCATTTGTCCCCATGCCTGGGTGCTGTTAACTCGCTTGAATGGACCCAATCTTGCTGCATGTACCAGTTGTGGGCAAACACAAAATGAAGCATTGCCCCTTGACATGCTGCCCATGGGCTCCAGAACAGCTCGTGGGGCTCTAGAGTGAGCATACAGGAGAGTTTGGCCATGCAGCAGGCTTCCCTAGTCTAAATTAGCTAGCCATGCTTATGCTCAGGTATGCAGAGGCAGAAGGGAAGGTCCACTGCAAAGCCTGCCTGGGAACCCCACAGAGTTACTGACCCCTCTGAGATCATCCTGCCTTCACAGCTGAAGCACCACAATGCATTTATGGAGAGAACTTGTCTGGGGGGATTTTGAATATCCAGAGGGTGTAGGCATATGTGTATACTTTGCTCTCTCCTGTCTGGTGTTAAATTGTACAAGAGGCAATTTCTGCGTATGGGATCAGATTTGAACTTGATTTAGCCTTTAGTTTTTAGTAACACTATACACAAATTTCCAGATACAAACAAGAGATGTAATAGATTTAACCCACTAACAGAGGCCCTTTGCAAAGGTGACTTAGAGCAATTAACAGAAGGAAGAGTCGATGTGCTGTGTATTTAAATAGCCAGTTGCTCTCACACCAGTGATGTTGTTTCTGCTTTTCCCACTGCTCAGCACTGTGTGTTCCTCGCTGCATGAATGGTGGGCTCTGCATTACCCCTGGCCTATGCATTTGCCCCCCAGGGTTCTATGGCATCAACTGTGACAAAGGTAAAACCCCCCAGGCTCTTCATCCTGCAGCCTCTCATTACCTGTGGTAATTTCCTTCTAGGAGTGGTTTTTGGAAAGTCAGGCAAGCAATAAGTAAATAAGTTTTGAAAATTTTGTGATTCTTGAAATGCATGCTCTAGCACAGGCTGGCAGCTGCTGGAAGAATATAGGGATTTCAAGGCATCCATATACTCCACCTCTGTGAAAGGTAATTTAATCACTTTGGTTGATCCACTGAAAGCTGTGGGACCATAAAAGTCACTTCAATTTCTGAGAGGGATTAAAAAAATCTCTATCTGAATCTCTATTTTACTGTAGTAAATTAGTTTTACTAATTATTTAGTACATCAATGTGCTGCATCGGGACATATGAAAAAATAAGCATTCATTTTTCATTTTTTGTTGCTGCATTATGACTCATGAAGGATAAAGATGAACAGTTCAGAACAATAATTTGAAATAGTCCAAGCTACAATGTAGAATTAAAATGAGGTTGTTTCCTGCAGAAATACAACTGACCTGCTCGTGGCAGAGCAGAACATCATGCTGCATTTATTGTTGCAGAACTATAGGAAGTAAGAGATGAGTGCAAAAGGTCTTAGAGAACTTTTTGGCCAAAGGATGGGAACCTTTCCATTATGTTGCACAAACTGTTGGAGTCAGTGTCCTCTTGACTTGTATCTAGTCTTTGAACAGACTTTTTCCACATTTGAAAAACATTTCAGAAGTGCACTGTAATGAAATGCTCCCAATGTCTTGAAGGATCAGTGTGAGACCCAGCTGTTTGATGAAGTCACGTCTAACACTATGTAAGTGATTTAGCAGATGAGAGACACAGCATTTGCATCCATGTCACCACACAGAAAAAGTTGCAAAGGTTTCTTTCTGCTCAGAGTATTAATTAAGAACAGTGGTGGTGTCCTCTTGTAGAAGTAGATTCCAGTCCTAGATTGCACTGCTTTTATCAAACACTGACCATTTTAATAGCAATAGTACCTTAATCCTTCACTGAACTTTATGTGTGAGAATTGTTAAAGATGTAGCACAATGTGTCCTCAGGGAGCTCATTGCTGTATTATTCACTTGTTTCTCTCTGTATTGATTTGTGTGTGCCTGTGTAAAGCATTATGTAGGAATAACCACATTTCAGTCCTCCTTTTTAAAACCAGAAGTAAACGAGATGAAAAGAGGTTAATCCTACTTTTTAAAACCTACTCAGTGTTTATTTATGATGACCAGCAGAAAACATTAAGTCCAAGTCAGACTTAGTTCGTATTAATGACTCATTCTTTCATTTGTTTCAGCAAATTGTACAACAACCTGTCTCAATGGAGGGACATGTTTCTATTTGGGAAAATGCATTTGTCCTTCGGGCTATGAAGGAGACCAGTGTGAAATTAGTGAGTAACATCTTTGTGTGCTTGCTTTCACTTACATCACCTTCTAGTGTCAATATCTGATTGATGGCATGGAGCCTGTCTCTGCTGGGCTTACAGCAAGGGCAGTTTGGGACCCTCAAAGTCAGATACCACATGCCTCCTAATGAGTTTCCTCCTTACAAGTTTGATTCATTGCTGGACCATCTCATCCTCTGCGTTGTTTTTTGTTTTGTTTTGTTTTGTTTTTCACTAGTAATCAAGTTTGGTAACAATCCTCAAGCAGTAAGTATGAAAAAAAAAACCAGCTAAGGCTGACAGATGTGCTGCTGTGCCAAGCCCATGTGGGGCATCCATTTTCAAACACTTAGGCACAGCAGATTAGGTTTCAGCCTGCAGTTCTGAAGAGGCTACTCTAAGTTGGAATTAAAAGGGTTTGGGGCAAAAGGAAGACTGAACCATAAGAGCTGAGAGCTTTCATGTAGCGTAGTAAGTTGCATTCAGAAGGCAACTTAAGAACCTACAACTGTATCTCATTCTTTCTGGACTTAGAGCTTCAAATGGGACACTGTGCAGGAAGCTTCCCCTGCTGTAAGTAAACTCACTGACATTCCACAGCACCTTCACAGCAGCATGGAGGCTAGCATTTGGCCTGGAATATATAAATGCTGATTTCTTAGTGTGCATCAATAGAGACAGGCTCTTCTCACAATTAGGAAATTTATGTCGCTTTGGAAACACGTGGAAATAAACTCTAACTTGCTGTCAGCAGGACAGTAAGTGAATTACTGTGCAAAGAAAGAAAACAGATACTGTAAGACCTGTGTTTTTCTCAGTATTTATGTATAGATAAACAGCAGATGTGTGTAAATGTTTCACCATGTGTCTATGCATTACAAGGCATTTTGCAACTCCTATTTACCTTATCAAAACTTGAGCCAAACAGGAACAGCAAAGCTTTTTTGTTTTTCATTTATTTATTGCCCTTTCATATAAATTCAGAACACATGCCACAAGAACAACAGTGTGAGTTTCCACTGGATTTGCATTTGCTTACATCAAATTCAAATCTGACCCTCCGACAGAACCCCATTGCTTTCTTCAGTCCCCAGAAAGTTAACTTTGTTGCCTTTTTTCAGATGAAGATTAAAGTTTGATTCAAAGAAAGAAGTATGTATTTTATGTTGATGGTGTGGTTTTGGAGACAATTCTTAGGACTGATATTACAGCATGTATAAATAAGGGCAATCCATTTAATTGATCTGTCTAAGGAGCTCATCTACTGCAACTGCTTTGACTTCTTGCAAAGGCTTACATGTGAAACTCAAATTAATTAAAATACAGGCAAGGCAGTAAACTAGTTCCTGTACAAAAGGAAGGAAAAAAATTCAGAATCACAGTATACTAGGAGTTAAATTGGGAGCACCTCAGTGAGAACAAGGAAAGCCATGTACTTGCCTGGGCTCTTGTAAAGATGGGATGGCAATTGTTAGGCCATGATTGACAGCTGCCACCACCCCTGGGCACTGCACCAGTGCCAGCACAGCAGTGAGAGACAGCAAGAAATGCGAGACAAGGCTTAGAAATACCAGAGGAGAAATATAACTCAATCTCCTCCCTTAGATCCATGGCCAGCTACATTCACTCATGGGGGTCTTAAAATAATAAGGGGAAAAGACCTTTCAACATGCAGAAAGCCATCTTCTGAAAACTGAAGGGTTATATTGTTTGGGGGTTTTTTAATATTGTGTAAGGATTTTGAATGTTTGTCTAATAGTTGAATCACTCTTTAAGACCCTTGGGAAATGTAGTGGACCCAGTCTACAATACTAACAAGAATTCACAGTCTTACAGATTTTTCTAGCGATAGGTATACATTGTCTCTAATTAGTATTTTGTTTTGATTCCAAAGAGTTTTCCTTTTGTTTTGGATTCCTCCCCTATTTGTCACCAGCACTTTTGTTGCTTTTTCCATTTCTCGGTCAACAACAGAGAGTTATTACTCTTTCCTTCATTCTGTGACAACATCTTAGTCCCAAGTTAACTGAGCTGTGCTGAGCCAAATACTTGCCCAATGCAACTCAGAGGAAGTTGTTGTCACACTTCTTGACCCGTATTTTACAGATTTGTTTCAAGAACTAGGAAAATTCATGGGTTTCCTTAGTGTTGCTCCTTTCTATCATTAATTACTTGGGATACAAATGCTCACCAGTTAGAATACCTAAAGGTTCCTTAGGGAAATTGTGCTTTTGCAGAAACTCTCCTTAGCACAGTTTGTTCCATCAACTGTTTATGAAGCAGTTTTCAGGGCTATGAAAATAATTATGTACGTTAGGAACACACGTTTCCTTTATTTGGATGTTACTCACATGCATCACAGAGGTCTGCAGGGGCTGAGGGCTGATCAAGGCTGCCTGGGGTGTTGAGCTCCCAAGGGGGCAGTCTGTGATCGTGAATGAGGTTTTCAGCATGAAAGCTAGTGTTGATGCTTAAATTACCGTGGGCAGGTCTCAGTTAGCACCCCTGTTAAAACAAAAGAAAACCAAAGCGAAACAAAAAAACGGGAAGGGAACAGAAGGGAAGGGGAGAGAACAGAGGAGAGGAAGTACTTTGCTGCCCCAAGTTCCAGTTTTTGTTTACTCACTGATCCAGGTAAATACTAAGTCAATGCTAAGTCTAGAAAGGGCTTTTTTTCCCCTCCTCTTTTCTGAAGAACCTAGAAAAAGTGGTGGCATTAGAACAGATGATGAATGATTTTGGACAATAATTAGAAAAGCTGTGCTGGTACACATAGGTACCGAGGAGGCAAGGGACTGATGGCCCAAGAGTGCCCAGGGAGGTGACAGTGAGCCTCCCTCAGCCTGGGAGTGACTAGGCTTGTGGGTGCTGTACTGCCCTGTCCAGAGACAAGTGAAGATTTAATTAGTTCAGTAATGCAGACAAATTCTAACACGATATTGGCAGTCTAGTAATGGGACACTTGATCTTACGTTTGAGGAAGGTCTTTGGTGTGTCATGCCCAGCAAGAGCTTGACTGGAGATGTTCTCCACCGATGTGGACCTCCTCTATTACAAGCAATCACGGCCAAGCAAGCCTTCCTGCAGCAGCACCAGCAGACCCTGCCTCTCCCTTTGGCAAAGCCTCTAAGAGAGGGGAAGTAATTTCCGGACTAGAAGCCTTGAAAAATATCTGCCAGTTCTAATTACTGTTAGCAAAGTTGCGCTGTTCTTTGCAAACAGGAAAGAAGGGCATGCTTTTTTAATGTGCCTTTAGTTTCTGAGCTGCCGTGTGGAACACCCCTCACTGCACCATCCACAGCACCGTGGTGCTCCACAGCCTGTGTTACAAGCTGACAGGCCCAGCCAATCTGTTTATTGTCTGCAAGTAGCGGCCATACCTGTCAGTTCCTGAGTATCTTGGATGCCATCAGGCTTTTTCCTGCTTGTGCCCCCTGGATTTGGATGCCACTCTTTGCAACTGCACAGTGTGGGCAGTGCTGCCTGTCCCATGAAGGTTGAGGAGAGCAGGAAGTAATAGTAACTGGACACACGGGGGATTCTACAGAGTCAGAGTGGCACAACTTGCAAAAAAGCTGTAAAAGTTGCAAGGTCACGTGGGCTTTGGCCACGCCAAATTATGGTCATATTTTCAAAGTAGAAGAATGCATATAAATTGGAAGCACAGGCTTCGAGCAGAGTCTTCCTGATCACTCTGACATCAGCATTTGGTAGGTTTTTCAGGTACAAGGGAAGCTTCTCAGACACGTCACAGAGTCTGACAAGTTGGAAAGGACACACAAGGATCATCGAGTCCAACTCTTAGCCCTGCACAGGTCCCCAGGAGTCACACCATGTGCCTGAGAGTATTCTCCAAACATTTCTTGAACTCTGGCCGAGTTGGTGCTCTCTGACTCTGCCTCATCTCTGTCCGTGTTCATGGGGTGACCGTCCTCATCCTATAATAGAACAGTGATTTTTCTATGCTGCTTATTGCCAAATAATGTGTTTCAAAAATCTTTTTATTGTCCCCCACATTTCTGACCGGCTTCAACTCCAGCTGAGCTTTGGCCACATGAATTTTCTCCCTTCAGCATCAAGCAGAATCTCTGTATTCTTCCCATGTCTCTTGGCCTTCCTCTGGGCATTCACCATCCTTTTTTGCCTTATTTCCAAGAGAAGATCCCTGCTCAGCCAAGCTGGCCTTTTGCCTCACCTGCTTGACTTCCAACATTTGGGCATTGCTGCTCCTGTGCCCTTAGGAGGTGATGTTTAAAAAGTGACCAGCACTGATGGACCCCAACACCTGAAAAAAACATTTTCCCAGGGGACCTTACCAATTTCCTGAGCAGCCTGAAGTCTGCTCTCCTCATGTCCAGAGTTGAGGTTTTGCTGGCACTTTTCCTCCTGACAGCAGAGATTTTAAACTTGATCATTTCATGGTCACACTGGCTGAGACAGCCACCAACCTCCACTTCACTCGCAAGATCCACTCTGTTGACAAGCAGCACATCAAAGAGGGCATCTTTGTGAGTTGGCTCCCTTAGGACCCATTCCATAAAGCTGTAAAGTTGTCATCCAGTTTTTAGGAATCTTCTGGCCCAGATTGTACCAGCTGTGTGATGCTCCCAGTTAGTTTCTGGCAGGTTGAAGTCCCCCATAAGGACAAGGGCAATTGATTTGGAAGTGTCCTTTAGTTCCTCAAAGAATAATTTGTTGGTGTCATCATCCTGTCTGGGAGGTCTGTATCAGAGTCCCACAATGACATCTGCATTATTTGTTTGCCCCCTGCTTCTCACCCAGAGGCACAGAGACTGCGCCACTGCTAGCTGTGTGCTCCATACATTCTGACCCTTCTATTACACACAGTGCCTCTGCCTTTTCTGCCCTGCCTATCCCTTCTGAAGAGCCTGTAACCATCCAACAGGGCACTCCAGTCACAGGTCTCATCCCACCAGGTTTCACTTATGCCAGTCATGGCAGATCTCTGGGCCTGGGCCAAAGCTTAATGCTCCTCTGGTTTCTTCCTCATGCTGCATGCCTTGGAGTAGAAACATTTCAGGTGTGGTATATTGTAGCCAACATGTCTTGAGGCAGATTGAAGGATCCCATTAGTGCTCATTTCCTCAAGTTGTGGCTCACCATCGCCTTGCTCATCACTGGCAAGACTGGTTTTGTCCCTTTCCCCCTTCCTAGCTAGTTTAAAGCTCTATCAATGAGCCCCGCTAACTCCTGTACTAAAACTCTTTTCCCCTCTGAGATAGATGCTTTCCATCAGGTACATTAGACAAGATGTTGAGTAGATTATCCCGTGGTCAAAAGACCCCACATTTTTCTAATTACACCAGCTTCAGAGCCACTCATTTACCAGATGGATCTGCCTATCCTTATAATTATTCCTCATTACCAGAAGGATCCAGGAAATTACTACCTGTACTCCTGATTCCTCTACCAATTATCTCAGGGCCCTGAAGTCTCTTCTGTATGCCCTTGGATTTCTCTTTGTTATTTTGTTGCTGCCACTTTGAACAAGCAATAGCAGGCAGTAAACAGAGAGCCTTACTAGACTGGAGAGTTTGCCAGTAATGTCCCTTATCTGAGCCCCTGACAGACAGTTGGTACAGGGGACTAAGACCATAGTTTCTGTTTCCAATTTCTAGGTAAATGCCATCAGCCCTGTCGAAATGGAGGCAAATGTACTGGCAGGAATAAATGCAAGTGCTCCAAAGGCTACCAGGGAGACCTGTGTTCAAAGCGTAAGTACCAAAGCCACTCCATCAGTACATGTTGTAGGAACATCCAGCTGGCTGTACAGTATCTTTCTACATAACATCAGCACTAATTGTTGTCAAAGTATTTCAAGTTATTTTACTTTCTGGGCATACAGCGTACACCAAACTTAAGGAAATTATGAAACCAAAACCACTTTTTTACTGAAGTCTCCCCCCAGTCTCTTCTGTACTCTGAGTTTCTGTAAACCACCAACCTGTCAGCTCAGCAATAGTAGTTTAGTAATAAAGAAATGCTTAATAAAATGTCAGTTCTTCACCACATTAAAATCCAGTGGGAACACTTTCTGTGCATGGTAGGCCACTGTCTTCCCTCTGCTTCTGGTGGGTGCTCAGCTCTGCTGTTCAGTCTGATTCTTCCAGATGCTGAGCCAGACCTTGCAGGCAAAGGGGTTTGGGGGGGGCTAATTTGGGGCTCTGCATGCACTCAGTGCAAAGGCAAGAGCCCCAGCCTCTGCCAGAACTAACTAATCATGTGGAACAGTGGGAAAAGCAAATGTGTGACTCTCTCTCTGGAAATGTCAAGAGGTCAGGTGTATGTGCTCACTTTTTTACAGCTGTCTGCGAACCTGGCTGTGGCCTGTACGGCACCTGCGTGGAGCCAAACAAATGCCAGTGCAAAGAAGGCTGGCATGGGAGACATTGCAATAAAAGTAAGTGAGAAACAAACCCTGAGAACCATATCCGAGGTCTTATACATGCAATGCTGAGCCCTTCCAGCGTCATTAATGATACTACACTCCATTTTTTCTAATCCTTAATCCAAACAATGAAACAAAGATTTTCAATACTTTGTAACTTTAACTGCTTAAAAAAGTACTCAGAATAATTTGAGAATATTTTACCAAGATCAACCTTGTATTAGAAATTCCAGGATCTGGTACTGATCAGATTTCCAGATGACCTTGCATGTCTTTCACCCATAGTATGGAAGGGATAGAAGTCCTTCAATACTCCTCAGTGATCAGCTGTCTTTAAAATGTTGAGTTTTTTAGAAATAAAGCTGTCAGGTTTTAAAACTGATTAAAACATAGAAAAAAACCCGAAATGTCCTTCAGAAACTTTGAGGAAAACTTGAAAACTAATGCAAAATCTGTACTTAACAGCTTCAGAGTTTTCTCCTTCCTGCTGTGCTCCATGGTGTACAAAATACATTGTCCCAAACCAAAGCTGAAGTCCTCAAAATGAATTTCTGTAGTATTTATTGGTTAATTTCTCATCTGTCGTAGCAACTGATCATTTCACTGGGTTTAAAAAGGCACTGTAAAATTATCTGAAACACAATTGGATATATCCAGTAAGAACTTCAGATTTAATTTTATGTTTCATGTGCTACAGTGCTGTAACAGTAGATCTTCAATATACAATGTTCAAGTACTCCTGTGAGGTATTGTTTATCACTGTTAGCTACCAATTCACGTTTAGTGTTTTAAGTGTCAATAATAAAAAAAAAGAAAAATATTGCATCTGTAAAACCAATTAGCCATAAGAAATATGAACCAAATGTTTGTTTTTATTGAAAGTTGCTGATGCCTGTGATTTGTATCACATCAAAATGTATTAAAATGAATACAGTATTTTCACTAAAAACTGCATATTATCTAACTAAAATGGATTTTGCTGTGAAAGTTAGGTTTGGGGAGTCCACTCTTCTGTTGTTAGCTAGTGGATTTGTGTTTTAGTTATTCTGGTTGTTCTCTGAAGAAGAAATGCCATAGGTTATGGCTAGAAAAAAGATAGATGGAAATGAACCACTGTGAACAGCAATTCTTAAGTTCAGTATGAACTTTTTATTCCTGTCATACACTTCTTATGAAGAACTCAGATAACAAGGTAAAATAAATGCATTCTATAGATGAACAGAAGTAATTACTTGTACGACAAAACCAAAGCTCATATCTGCCTTGTGATGAGAACTCAGTAGTCACACATTATTGTCAGCTCCAAGATTTTGCATCCTTCATTATTTGGAATTTGGGTACAGTCCTACTGTGTTTAGTACTGCAAAACCCTCTTTGTATTCAGCAAAGAAACTGCAAATAGGACTTTTAGGTAAAATTCATCCCCGTTTTAAGTGTCTGTGGGAGGCTTCAATTGCATATACATGTGCATGCACTGCAATTCACTCTTTACAACTGAAACCAAATGTCTCCTGATCTTGAAATGAGATTTATAATTAATTTGAGAGACTTGCTTCATATTCCATCAAATTAATGGCTCTTTGGTAAAGCTGTTCTCTTAAAAAGCAGTGGTTAAACAACTGAACTGGGGACTCAGTTTTTCAAAGTCATTTCCATGAGCTTTAAGTAATGAGATGGGTAAATGAACCTATAAAGAATTACAACACAATACTTTGGATTCCATTTTTATTGCTTGCTTTCATTTTCCACAACAAAGCAGCTCCAAGCCTGTTTCAGACTGGTTTTTTTTTCCCCTCCTAGGTGTTTATGGTCACTACTGTTCTTTCTCTCTGCATTCAACCATAAACCAAAGCTCAGTTCAGGTAGCTGGTGCAGATTCTCCCCAAGGGGGGCTGCTTATGCCCCATTTTAGAGCCTGTTGCTGGCAGGTCATCATTGCTCTCACCCACCTTGCATAGGCAGCGCATATGTAACCTAGGGCTGAGTGACAGCCTGGCTGTGCTGATGGCCCCCTGGGCTCCCTCGTCGGGTGAGAGCATCTTTCTGTCTGGCAGGACCTCATGCATCCCAAGGGTTAACAGAGAGGCATGAGTGCTTGTGTAAGACATAGTAAATCCTTTGTCCAAATGTGGGAGGCTGTTTCCACTTGAAAAATTAGCTGTGGATCACAAGCCCACTTCTGTGGATTCTTTTTTCTTGAACTGGATGGTTTTGCAGGGTACGGAACCAGCGGTCTGAGCGCCCTGAGGCCAGCAGGCAGCAAGCACAGGCAGCACACACCTTCACCAAAAAGGACCGAGGAGAGGCATGTTCCACCCGAATCTAATTATATCTGGTGAACTCCAACATCTGAAATGGTTCGTGTTACACTAAGTTCATAGCCTTCATTAACCTCTCATGGATTGAATGTTAAAATGCTGTTCATTACAGTTAAGATTACCGGCTGGAATTTTATTAGCTTCATTATAAACCACTGAGCTGATACTTACTATTCCTTTTAAGTTTTATAAATACTTCTGTAGCATGATTATATAGGCTTCTTTCAGTGTTTTGGATGGTGTTTTGTACTGTACTTCAGTTATGTTTAAACTTCCTTTTTTGATTATATAGCTGCAAATATTTTGCAAAATTAAAGTAACTACTCAAGCAGAAAGCCTTGGAGATGCTAATCTGAAACATTTCAATGGCTACAGATTTAATTTGCTTAAGACAAAAGAAAGGTGCATTTTACAAATTTTTACAAATTGTGTATTTAGACTTCTCCCTTAGAAAAACAAATAAATAGATACATTGCCTAATTTAAAAACTGAATAGCTCAATTCAGTGTTATTTTTGGCCTTACAGTTTTGTGAAGTACTGTGTATTAAAAATACACTGTAGTGGTGCCATTTAACCAACGTAATATATTGTAAACAAAGTAGAATTATAATGTATGAACTTCTGCATCAGCTTGCAGCAATAGAATATATGGTAAACAAAACAGCTCTTATATAATAAACTTTTTATACTGATGGTTATATATGAAATAAAGATGCTGCTTTAGTTTTTTGAATACTTCTCTGTGTGGCCTGCCAAGTCTCATCAGCGCTGGGCTGGGACAATGCCTTTTCTAAAGCGCCTTCATAATTCAGTGGCACGGTCAGCTTGGTTTTCCTCTCTCTGCTTTTACGCCCCCCACAGCTCTTAAAAGTATTTCAGAAGATCCAACTTCTTGTGCCTTTGCCAAGGAGGGAAACAGCACTGAAGGCCAGATGTTTCTCTCCCTGTCCTCGCTGTCCCACCACATCCCCCTTTTTCCCCAGCACTGCCAGTCACCCATGCTAAGCTGGTGTGCCCTGTTTGTGGCGCCTCAAGTACTCAGGATATTCTTCTCAGAGCCTCTGTCCAGCAGGCAGTAGTCCAACCCTGGCTGTGTTTCCCATTCAAGGGTTATGCTCTCGTGCTGTGTTGTCATCAGATTGTAGAAGGTTTTGGTGCTGCCTGTAGCAACAGCGATGGGCCACAGAGTTTGTAACGTGACATGGCTTGGAAGCAAGAGATATGGTTTCTGTCTACACTGAAGAACAATAAATACCAAAAAAATTATTACAGACCCTTGCTATACTGCAGTTGCAGCAGCCGCATTATCTGGGAGACAATGAAAAAAAAGTAAAAACAAAATGCACACAATTGGAAGCATAAAATTAATGACTGAGGAGTTTTGAGTTACAAAGGGAAAAGTCCAGTTTATTTAATTGATTTTGCTGGGTTTATTTAGTCAATGGACCCTTAAACTGAGGGTTTAAGGTTTAAGGTTTATTCTCTCTGCTTAGGCCAGAGAGAATAGGGGCTTGCTTGGCATGGATGTGTAACACCTATGGCTGGTGGGCTCCCAAGTGATGGTCCCCAGCCCTCAGGTTTGTGTCTCCCAGGGGACCCCTGGCACCCCTCTGATCTTCCAAGGGCCTCTAAGGGGCCTAGGGAATGGGGCCCCCGGGTGGCAAATACCATTTGCAGGCAGGAAAAGCTGGGTTTTTCCAGTCACTGGGGCCAGCAAGGGCAGGAAAGGTGCTTAGCCTCTGCCCACAGTTTGTGCTGTCCCAAAAGCACCCTCTTCAGACCAAAAGAGGGTGGAAAACAGGCAGCCTGAGGCACTGAAGAAAACACTTGGGTGATGAAAACCTGGGGGAAGATGTTGATGAAGGAAACATTTTTTATATATTTTTTAGAAAGTCATGAAAGTAGGAGATTAATTTAAGGCTGAGGTTAAGTTTGTATCTCCTCTGTATCCCCAGGGATGCCCCAGGAGCTGTGTACAAATGTGGATGTCACTTTTGCTAGCTTTTTGATCTTTCTTTGGCAAAGATTGACTCAAGTGCTTGGTCACACACTGTAGTAAAGAGCACAGAAACTTCTTTCTTAAAATTCTCAGATATTTTGACTGAACTTTTTCTGCTCCTGTAAATTTCTTAGACAGTGCTTACATAAAAATAACAAGAGTATTCTTTTATATGGAGTAAATTTTTGGATACGTGTTCCAAAGACACTAAATGCTGCTGGTTTGTTTTCAGAGTTTCACCACTGATTTTTGGAAATCACATCAATCATGAGAAGACTATGGTCAGGAAGGTTAGAGAAGGAAAAAATATTCCTCGAAGTGCACACTGTAACACAACTGTGTTTCCTAAGTGCCATCAGCTTTCTGTATGCAAAATATCCACTGCTTTGCTGGTGAGAGCACAAAGTTTCCTGTATAGAAGCAGTCCTCAATGCCAGATAAGTTTTAAGTCAAAGTCCATGATATCTGACAATGCTAAAGGAAGACATTAATTCTCCAAAAAAAGTCATATATGAAGTCTGAAGCAATTTTACCATAAGAAAATAAGCTACAGAATTTATTACCGTCTCTCACTGAACAGAACATATGCATGAAGGAAAAAAACCCTATGTGCCAGAGATGAAAATTAGTCAAAGAAAAGTAACAAGAAAAGTCAAAATACCAATCCACTACAATAGGTCAGACAGAAATAGATCAGACCCTTTTCAACATTATTTGGAGAGTTTGTAGTTAGCCAGATGCCAAACACTGCATTCATGAGTAGGAGCTGCAAAGAGATCAGAATGAGTAAAAGAACATAAAATGTGTTAAATCACCGGAGCTCTACCTAGGAAATCCCAATTTAAGCAACTGATAAAATTACAGCTTTACAAAGTTCTACTAAAAGTGCTCAATAAGTTGTATATTTAATTCTGGCATTCTGCTATGTCTGTGTGTGCACAACAGTTCAAAGGACAAATACATAAGGTACAGAATGAAAGCAGAGACAGACAGTCTAAGGACAAACTGCCTTTTTTTGTACTGCTGCTATTAGTGAACGAAGGCACGTGCCTTATTTTTTTCTTTTTTTTTTTTCTTTTTTTTTTTTTTTTTTTTTTTTTGGCAATTTGCAGTTTAGGTTAGTGACCCCTTGGCTCTGTCTGTGCCTTTTCGCTTGCCTGTTTTGGAGCTGGAGACAATTTTGGCCTTTTCTTGTTTGTGCTGTGCACGAATTAGCAGCCTGACTTGGTTACTGCCTGCAAAGCAGAGGTAGAAGTTGGGTAGCAGGAGCAGCACCACCATACACACCCAAGTGCAGCTCTCCGGGTCTTCCTGACCAGGAGGCAGGACTGGCTGCTGGGACTCAGCACACTTTCCTCATGTGGTGTGAATGCATGCTCCAGTTGTTCTTCTTCAAGCTTCAGCTGCATTTCAAGGAATATTAAGGAAAAAAATGATAAAGGAAAAAAATTCAGACTTGTTCCAGATGACTCTCTGCCTGTAAGATTCAAACTCCAAACACCAGGCTCAAAGCTTTGGCCAGACCTACTGCTATTAATTAAAAAATGTCAGCTTTGTTTCTGCTGGACAGATTTATGGCCTTTCCCTTCCCCTCTCTTCTCTACATCACCCATTATACTGAGATTGCCTGCTACAGAAAAAATTCCTACTTGCAGGTGCTAAGGGAAGGTCTGGCAGCAGCAGAGTGGGAGCTGCCTGAAATTGTGTCAGGATTCCTCTGGTGCCTGCACTGCCCACAGCACTGCACTGAGGTGGGGCAGTAGCGAGATGTGTTCACAGAATTTACCGAATATTCTGAGTTGTAAGGTACCCACAAGGATCATCAAGTCCAACTCTTAAGAGAATAGCCCATACAGGGAACAAACCCACAACCTTGACTTTAATGAACTGGGCTAAACTCAAGCTGATTTTGGGCAGTGTTGAGGTCTCGCTCGTAGCTACAACTTCATGGCAGTGCCAGGTCTTGCAGTTGTTTCAGTTCAAGCCTAGAGAAACTGCATCAGCCCAAAGTGCTCTCATCCATAACAAGGATTAAATCCTACTAAATGCCACAAATCTTGCAGTGTGAATATGACTTCATGTTCAGTGAGGTGACGAGGTGCTGTGAGGAGCCAAGCCATAGCCAAACCTTAAGATCATAATTAAACCACCTCTAAAATGAGCCCGCAAGATTTGCTCACGTGATGTTTTAAACAAAAAAGCATCTAGTTTAAAAAAACAAACAAACAAACAAACAAAAATTGAGTCCCAGTTGTTGTTTATTTTTTCTTGCATGTCTCTGAGGGGGTGGCTGTGGAGCTACAGGCCAGTCACCCAGCTCCTGCTGGTGCTCCTGTTGGGGCACAGCTGACTGCACACTCCTTGGTGCTGGCTGGAGGCACCAGCCCAGTCCAGCCAGACAAGTTCACTCACACTCAGCAACAGTGCAAAGCTGAGCTGAGCACAGCCCAAATGAGTTAGGATTACAGGAGGGTTTGGTAAAGGCATGCATGCAGGTCTGAGAAGATTTACTGCTTCTGTCTGCAGCTCTCTGAAGTTCACAATATTCAGACAATATGAATTTAAATGAATGTTCACAAGTTAAACAAAAAAATCCACTACATTTTTTTGCTTAGAGCAACATATTCTAGTATTCATACTAGTTACAGAAATTGTAGTTTAATCCCTTTTCACATAGCCCATAAAAAGACAGGAACAGCCTAATTGTGCAAATCTTTCCATGGGAATGTGAACTTTTCAGCGGGTTTAACACACATACCATGTCTGGCCAAGCCACAGCTCAGAAGTAGTTCAGATGCTTATGAGGAACATCCTGGCAGGTCCTTTCTAACACTTTCTTTCCTGGTGTATCCTTGAGGAATCTTATGGCTGGGGAGGAGGGGGAGGCCAGTCTGTGCATTAAGCACATATTTTGCAGAAGGGACCTCTCTCCTACATCACAGTCTGTAAGGATAAGCTTAAATGTCGTGCCTGCATAGTAACCAACTGCATCTGGGCACATGTGCCCCAAAACAACAGACGTGCCATGAAATATGGTGCTGGCTTCAGTGTCTGGCCTTGCTCATGTTACCTGAGGACAGCCTGGGCAGAGGAGGAGGTGAGGATGCCCACAGATGGCAGTGAATGAGGCCCCATCATACCCAAAAAGAGAAACAGAAGACAAACACCTCTTTAAAGCTTATTTTCTTTAGAACCTTTTAAATATTTGACAGAGTGTCTAAACCTAAATGTCTCAAGAGAAGAAAAAAGGTTTGTGCTCAAGAGAGGCTGTGCTTCCAAGACAGATTTTGGCTCCTTGAGGTCCAAGCAGATTTTATTGGGTGAACAAGTTACTGCTTGAACTTGCAGTGACACTGTTCATGCTGCCTGTTGACTTAACACACCTCACTCTGCCTGAAAAGCAACACAAAACTAGGGTGTTACGGTAACAGTAGCTCCAGTTTGTACACCAGCTCCTAAACTCACTCAGCACAACAATGAGTTTTCAGATCCCTTCCCTCTGGGTCCCTGTTTATGCCAATCCCACAAATAATGGAGATTACAGGGGACCAGCACATTGCTCCCTTGTACTGAAGAGCTACTTGACTGCAAAATCAAACTGCAGGTTAATGTTTCTTCTACTACTGGTTATTGCAGAGGATGTGTTTGGTTTGAGTCACACCCCTAACTTTACTTCCTCCTGTTCTGGCCAATGTGACATCCTACCAGCCTGCAGCATCCATTATCCTTGAGTGAGTTTTTTTTTTAATACACTCCAGCCATTGCAACTGCAGGATGAAGGACACAAATCCAAAGTCACTGCACACAGGCACCACTCTTCCCTTGATTCCTTTTAGCCGTGCCCACTCTTCACATGCAGACCACCTACTTTTGAGGTGGCATCTTTGGCTTGCAAGTAACTTGTTCCTACCCATCGTCCTGCCAATCCTGTGCCCTGGATTACAATTTTTTACATGTGAAACCTTGCACTGGAAGAACATTGTAAAGTCAAACATTGGGAGCAGCCAGAGCCAACTGGCTCTGTAAATCCTACACAGTGCCCCAGTGGTGTCCCTAAAATAGAAGGACCCATGTGTCTCTGAAGGCTGTCACCTTCTACATGTGCACACCATGACAGTGTAGCTCCTCAGGCTTCTCCATGGTCTTCTGCATGCAGCCTCTACAGATTTCCCTGCATTCTGTCCACAGTCCCCCCTACCACTCTGGAACAAGCAAATAGGTATTCTTTATCTCCTCCCGTATTCCCCATCAGTTTCATGAAACTGATAAGGGTCTAGAAAAAAAGAATAAGGAAGTTGTTGAGTGCCCAACTGTTCATTATTGCTGATTTATCATCCACAATAGCACACCCAGTTTCTTCCTTTTACTTCCTGTTTCCTAGTTTCCATGCAATTTCATTACAGCTCCTCCTACCGGCAGTTCCAATAAAAGTCCAAAACTTGCTCATCACCTTCAAAGTGCTTGATGCACTGTCCCTAATACATGTATACATCCCAATACACATCCCATAATCATATACATCCCTTAATCAGTGTGGTCCAGGTGTACTGCATCCTACCTGCCCAGAGATCCCAGTGAGTCTCAAACCTAGGCAAGGACCCGTGCAACTTCACAAATTCTCCAGCAGGCACTATTTGGAAAGGCCACCCCACAGTGTTTATGCCTCGTGCATTGTGTTTCTGTGTTATTCATCATCTCTAGCTTGCAGAAGCCTTGCCCAAACAGACCTCACCATGACTCTGGGCTGGCATTTCCCCCAGACCTCCTACTACTAATTGCCAGACTTTGTTGGACAGGCTTGGCTACTATGGGAACTCTTTGTGGGCCAGACTCTGGCTTGCTTTGAATTAGGCCAATCCATCTGAAAGTCAGAATCCTCAGTTGAGGTCATGGCTGTTTTCAGCATGCACAAGTCCACCCTTCAGCAAGGGAAATACACTCTGGGTATCACCTCTCCCTTGGTCTATCTGAAGAGTAACTGCCACACCTATGAATCTCCCAGAGGATGCCACTATTAAAAAAGTTAAGTGAATGTTCAGCATAATTCAATTTTTTAAATCACTTTTTAGTGTGGAGGAATTAAAATTTCTCTCCTTTTATAGACACAGTAAAGAGGATATTTTGAATCAGAAACTTGGAAATTACTTCACTGCTTCACTGTATCACATATAATACTGATTCAGCAGTGACAGTTCCACCTCCAAGGCTTATTCTTGAAAGAAATCAACTGTGTTTGAAATGCAAATGAAATACTAATGTAGTTTGACATGTTAGGGGTCCTGAGTGTTTTAGATGTTACAAGTTACAGCAATCCACTTAAAAATGAGGTGTCAGGGATTTCCAGGGAGAGGTGGGTTTGGGGGGTTTATTCATTTCTGTGTGGTTTTGAGATCAATGAGAGCAGGAACTTCCCCAAAACCAGAGGAACCCCACTAGTTGTGTTGGAGAATGAGTAGCAACCCCAGGTGAGGTGGGCACACTGACCCTCTGGAAGGAAGTGCATCTTTGTTGCATTATGGGATCACTATAAGACCTGTGGGTCTCTGTAGCTGTTCCTGAACATCTTTACAAGATATAATTTAGTAATATTGAACCACAGATTCGTTTGGGTTGGAACAGACCTTAAAGATCATCTAGTTCCAACTCCTCCTGCAATTGTCAGGGACACCCTCCACTAGACCAGGTTGCTGAAAGCCCTGTCCAACCTGGCCTTGAGCACTTCCAGGGATGGAGCATCCACAACTTCTCTGGGCAACCTGTTCCAGTGCCTCACCACCTCACAGTAATTTCTTCCTTATATCTGGTCTAAGCCTACCCTCTTTCATTTTAAAACCATTGCCCCTTGCCCTGTCATTACAGGACCAGGTAAAAAAATTTCTGTCTTTCTTATAAGCCTCCTTTATATATGGAAAGATGCAATAAGGTCTCCTTGGAGTCTTCTCCAGGCTGAATAACTTCAGCTCTCCCAGCCGTTCACCAAATATTTGATTTAGATTTTTCTCCTGTACTGCTGTTCTCTTTCTTTGGTTTAAGTTAAAACTCAGTAATGTTGAATAAACAAACAAAGAAATAGTCAAATAGACCCCAAGTAACTTAAAATCCACAAGAATTGTGTTTGTCCAAAATTTTCCACTTCTGGCGTTTTTGGAGGAACCGTTCCATACTGCAGTAACACCATGTTTAACTCTGCACTTGTCCCCAGCACTGCAATAGTACTACAACATTTTTGAGCACCTAGTGGGCCACCTACAAGCAAGAGGAACAGCTACCCTGTGGCAAGCAGAATGCCTTGGCCAATTTCCTTGGGGATTTAGAGGACAATAAGAAAAATGCTTGTTGATTAGTATTTTGACTGAAAGAGGTTTTGATCACTCAGATGGGTCGGTTCTGCTTGAGAGAGAGCAGTCTTCTGTGAAACAAATGAGTGACATGAACACTTAGGTTTAAAAAAAAGTGAGCTGTTAAGCACAGAAAGTACCTGGAAAGTGCCATGAGGGTAGTTAAGTAAGATTCTTGTTCATTTCTGAAGTGGATTTGAGGTAACCTCACACAACAGCTCTGTTTATACTGCAGTACTCTAATATCCATCACAGAAGTTGCTCTGGAAGTGTTTAAGGTAAAAGAAAAAGATCTGATCTACAGAAAGGAGAGTGCAAAATCCTATGTTTCTTTCTAAATCTGTTTTCTTGCCTTGCAAAACCCATTCCTTTTGTATGTGTCCCCTTCTGTATTCCAGAAAATAGAGAGGGAATAATTACACAGGGATAAGTGGCTAATTGGGAAGTACGCTTTGTCTGTTTTATCCAGCACAAGTGAGGTCCTAAAAAGACAAGCCAATGAATGTCCCCTTGAACTTGAGAATCTTTTAAAAACCTGGCAAGTAGTTAATAGTAATTATAACCTCATCCATTATTACTGCCACCTTCCTATCCATGGTATAACACTCAGCTCAGGTTTTCTCCTTTTATAAAGACAGTGATACAACACTGCTATTTCATATCTCTGAAGTTGTTATTAGAGACAAATTATTTTGCTGTGAAACTGGGGTGCAGCTATAAAGCTGCTTCCTCACTGCTTTGGATCTGAAAACACAGCTACACGGCACAAACCTGGCCTGGCTCTTTTATAGGATGCAATTGGAGCCTAGAAGTAACTTCTGCTGAGTGTGTGGAGATTTACTTTTTTTTATTCGATTTTAGGTCAGCTGTCTTAGTCAAGCCCTGAAGACTGTCCCAGACTCAGAGCCATCTCAAGCTTTTCCCAGTTTAATAGAGCTCTCCCAGCTGAGTTACCCATCAAAGTACAGAGGGGAGCAGCAAAGAGAAGCTGACAGTGTCTCTCTTCCCTTTCCAACAGTACTGAATCACTGCTCACACAAAAGGGCAACAGAGGACCTTGCAGTGATGTTGATGTAATATTCTATGACAGAATTAAAGCTCTTATTTTTAAGGAAGTGTAGCGCTAGTTCCAGGGGAAAGAATTCTGCTTTCAGTATCCATATTGCAAAAGAGAACTTGGAAAATTTGTGAGTATTGAGGAGAAAGCTGCAAGAGCTATTCGGAATCGTAGAAAAGTGTGTGGCATATTGAGAGACTTCATGCATGTCTCAGCAGGACTGGTTGGGCTGCCCAAAATGCTCCCTGCCACTAGTGTTTTTTCCTTCATCCCATACACCATNAAAAAAAGGGCACGTTTCTGCAGGATAAAGATAAGTAAGCTTGACCAACTCTCCAGCAGATGAGTAGAAGAGAGGAGATCTTCAAAAGACATCCCAGCCACAGAGTGCAAAACCAACTTCCTTTTACACAAATGCCTGCTGGGCAGAAAAATTGAATCTAGGGAAATTCCAGACTGGATCCAGGGTACATGTTATTAACAGTGCATTAAGTAACTGTTAGGTTTTACCTGGAGCTGTGACAGATTCTGCATCATCTGGTCTTAAAAGTAGGACCTTCTGAAAGATACGTTATTACCTAAAAAATAAGATACAGACTTTGTATAGAAATGGCTAGACAAGGTTTTGGTTCCTTCCACACTGTGACCACCTAAGCTTTGGCTTAAGAGCTTGGTCTGGTCTTAAATGTATGAAATAGTGAATAACCCCACAACTGAGGCCAAATCCTAATAGAGGTATTGCATTTCTGAGTGCCTCTGCAGTTTCGCTCTAGAGGTGGAAGCTGAGTAATGAACTGAGGTCACAGCGAGGTGCTGTTCATACACCAATATTTGATCCATAAGCCATGACTTCAGGTAGTAACAAGGTAAGGAACTCAAAGTAATGTATAATTTGAGTAGAACAGTGGCTTTTTTATTTCCTTCCTTACTCATGAAGTACATTTTTCACTGTCCCATGGCAATCATTTCTCCTCAGCCTGTTGCTATGTGAGAACTGGGAATTTAAAAGTTATTGTGAAGTTTTGAGGAACACTTCAAAAATTCACACTATTTGAAGAACAGGAACAGAGGCGAGTTCATAAGAAGGGGACAGAACAGCAGCATGCCTGTGATACAAGCCTTTGTAGAGGCAACTACTTGCTAAAGCCCCACAGCAGAATGAATGTCTCAGTATATTTCAAATGATGTGTTTTTACAGATATGGTCACAGCTGTGTGGCCTTTGCTTTTCTGAGTACCAGCTGTGGGTCTCAGGGGTTACGTGATTGCTCCTGTGTATCTTGGCACGTTGGGTTTTGTAGTCCTGGCCCAACTCCATCCTGGACAAGTGTTGCCTTCATTTGCTGGCAGGTCATTCAAGGGATCATTTTGTGCGAGTGACAGCTGAAAGGCATTAAATTGTACAGTCAATCATTTAACTGGAATCTAGAATGTGTGAACACCAAACCACAAGCTCAGACAGAAAAAAACTAAATTTTGTGTTTTTTAAAAGTTTTAACATTAATGGCCCAGGTTAACCACATATAACAAGCATAATCTCTTCAGTTTTCAGCAAGGTCTTCAACCGGATATTGTACACCTCTGTGGTGGTTTTCTCTAATTATTTGAGGTTTCTTACTTGGGAATTTTGTTGTTAAAATGGATTTTATTCTCTTGAAAGGTGGCAGAATGCTAGCAGGGAAAGACAAAGTCTGTCCACATCACAGTTCAGCAGGGGCAGTAGCAAATATGGCACACTTCCTCTGATTTCACCATGGAGGAACAAATGGTGAAGAAACACAATCATGAACACCAAAAAAACAAAGATGCTCTTCAGTCTCATTCTTGAATTCTTCATATCTTGGGGAGGGTCTATGATTTTTCTTCTGTTGTTCAAGAAGTGCTTGGTCATGACATTTTTTTAAAAATAAAATTACATTCTTACGGGGGAGAAAAGATGTGTTTGGCAAATCAGAATTTTCTGCAAGAACTATTTCATCAAAACCTCCTAAGTTACTCTATTCAAGAAGTATACTCATCCAGCATCTGGTCAGTTTGGCTTAGTATAAACTCAAAAATGTAAGCCATGTTCTGAAGTCAAAGGGGACCAAACAGAGGCTGAAGGAAAGTGAGCTATGGGTAGGCAGAAGACAGCTGTTTAGGGGAGACCAGCTGGGGCCATCCTGGGAGCTGAGAGCAGGCACTTACTGATTTACCCTGGCACTGAAACACCAACTAGTTATTATATCCACTAGTAGCTTTGCACCCAGATTCATCCCACCTTTTCATTTGCACAACCATCAGAGAGAAAGCATCGGTTTGAGGGGTCCTTCCAGCAGCTACCCTCCAACAAGCAGTCAGTCCTACTGTGCTCCCAGTGCTCACTGACCCTGCCACAACCCTGCTGGGCTCTCCAGCAGTCCTCACACCAGGAAAGATGCTCCAAGTGCACCGGAGAGCAGGAGAGCAGAAGGACTCCCTGTATGTGCATCTTTGGTCCTCCAAAACACTGCCAGGCTGCCCCACCACCACTCGGAACTCCCACAATGGTGGAGTTTCAGCCTTTTCGAGTTTCAGCTTTTTCAACTTCCAGCAGTTTGGATGCCTCCTGTGTTTGAAGCTGTTGGAACCACATCAAACAGCCATGAGCAAAAAATGCCGTCAAAGGATTTATTCAGCCTGGATATGAGTGCTGCTGATGGGAGAGAGGGAAACAACAAAGATTTCTCAGCCACCATTGTGATCTACCCATTTGAAAATATATTTTAAAAACAAAAAAGAAAAGGGGAAAAAAAAGAAGAAAGAGAGAGAGAGAGAGAGAGAAAGAGAGAAAGAGAGAAAGAGAGGAAGGGAGGAAGGAAGGGAGGAAGGGAGGAAGGGAGGGAGGAAGGGAGGGAGGAAGGGAGGGAGGAAGGGAGG
>VXAU01003956.1:198223-257330 GCA_013399695.1 Formicarius rufipectus | reverse complement strand
GGAAGGAAGGAAGGAAGGAAGATTCAATTTACTATCAAAGAAAGAGAAAGATTCAATTTAGTATCAACATCATTTGGCTCAGCATTTTACTGCAGACCCTGAACTAGTTCCTAATTACCTGGCTTACATAAATACCTCTACCACCAATGGGCTTTTGCAGAAGGAAATCGGTTCGTAATTGAGTAGTAATTGACAATCATGAGACACAATACATTTTAAAAGAACCAAGCATCAGACTTTTGAATAGAAAATCTGCAAGTGGAACTATAAATCCCAAAACAATAAGTAGATTAAAACAGTAGTGTAATTAAATTAGTTTCACACCAGAATGGTAATGTATCTGTGTACAAAAGGTAATAAATTGTGACTTTTTCTACTCAGGGAACTTGATTTTTGCAAACAATCATTTTCCTTTGTTCCTTTTCTTCTTTCCATATTTTATTACAGATGCAGGGAAGAACATCAGTTCAATATATTTTCATCTTCTAATGTTTAGTGCATTCAAGAGAGAGCAGAAGTAGAGTCCACAAGCACATTTGCATGAACTTGATATACCCGTTCTGAAAACTCATTAAACCAGCACAACTTTCCCTTCCCTTCCCTCTTCCTATCTAATCCCAGTTACAGCTCTTTAAACTGGGCATTTCCATTGCCTTCTCATGCCGGTCTTTTAGAAGGAGAGAAGCCATCCAACATGATCTGAACCCCTATGCAGGACTTTGCACAGTCATCAGTGCTGTCCCTGCTTTAGCAGTATGTCCCATTACCAGGTTTCAGCAACACCCAGCTTTTTCCCTTCTTATTTGCTTTTATTCTTCTTTCTTTGCTGTCATTACAATGGATGCACCTAAGGGGAAGGTATAGAGAAGACAGAACCAGACTCTTCCAGCAGGTGCACACCAACACAGAAAGAATCAGCAGACATAAGCTACAAGAGATATCCAAATACAGTAAAAGGGGGGAAAAGGGAATTAATATAGGTATGATCGAACACTGGACCAGATGTTGAAGGGAGATAGGGAGTTTTGATCCTCACAGTAGTTCAAATTTGCCCAGACACAGTATTCTGTATCTTGATGTGGCTTCCAGCTGACCCTGCTCTGAAGCAGACGTTTGGACCAGGTGATCTTCTGAGGTGATTCCCAGCCTGAATTATGATTCTGTAATAGCCTGTATTCAAGGGACACAGACATATGTCTGGGATTTGTAATAAGAGCACAGACAAGTATACACAGTATCTACTGTCTATGTGCTGGTTTTGCATATCATGTGGAGATAGGTTTGAGACAACAGATAAAACCTCTCATGTCAGACAAGTCTGACAGGAATGATTTGCTCAAAGCTGTTTTGATTTTTTTTAAAGATATATCCCAGTTCAGTTCTTGGGGTGCATAAGCAGGACACATAGCACTTCAACCAAAATGATTTTTTCCATTTCCAAGCCTGAAGACAGCTAGAATTTGAAACAATAGACACGTTCTATTGGATACCTTTGCATTTATATACAGTATTGTAAGTTTAAGGCAAAATTTGACTGTGATTTGCTGTGCTCTGAAATAGTCATAATCTCTTTAATTACATCATTAATGACCTGTTTCACATGCAGCCATACTTTGCAAAGGTTGTAACCATTGGATCTGCAGTTTCCGTGGAGTTTGTTGCCATCTTCCCTGCTGTCCTCTGGGTCAGAGCAGGTAAGAATTAAAGTGAATGAAGACAAGACCAAGATGAGAAAGTAGAGCAAAAACAATTGCCTACCAAAATCTGTAAGGCACAGGTGAAATGAAAGGTTGGTGAGTTGGCTTTCATTTTTTTAATCTCCTCAAAACAAACAAAAAAATTGGCCAAGCAGGGCTGTTCTTGGAAAGGGAAAAGCAGCAATAAATTAATAAGAAGACAGACAGGAACCTGATGTATGATCCCAAGCCCTCCTGCCTTTCCCTCTGACTGGTGACCATTTACCTCTCATGTCCCCAGGTAGCACACAAGGCAAATATCCCCTCCTTGCAGTGCTTTCTTTCCATCTGGTGAGACTCACAGCACTAAAGTACCTAAGTTTCAGTTACTATTTCATATCAGCTTGGAAATATGTGAGAGGGTTTTGTATGCATAATATAAATACCTCCACTACAATTAGTCTCTGCTACTGGGAGAGAAACAAGCTGCATCAATATTGCTTTTCCACTGAAGTGCTGCTGTAGATTCAGTTGTCCTACAAATGTGGCATTGTCTTCTAAAATTGCATTACTAATTGCAGCTAATACACCCAAGCACAGATGAATGCAACTTTGATCTGAGTAGCACCCCTACGCAATCCCTCTGGCATGCAAATGGCAATTACAAAACAGAGCTCAAATACAGCCTGAAAGCAAAGATGTAAGGCCAATTTATTCAGTGCCTCTAGACTAAACAAGGTCCTTATTCCAGTGCCAGATTATGACTGACCGAGATTTACTCACAAAACATTTCCTGCTGAGAGTGTGCGACAAACTGCAATTATTACTAATTCAGTTAGTTTAAAAGAGGAAGAAGAAAGCCAGGGAGGGGGGAAACCACAACCAAAAAATCCATCCTTAGCTGCAATTTTGGCTGGGTTGCCTGAGACAGATCAGCTGCCAACTACAGCAGCAGAGCAGGCTGAAGGGAGTAGGTGTATGGGTACGAAAACCAGAATAAGACAGGCTTGGGGGATGGCACAGAACAGTAGAAAGGAAAGAATGAGAGAGGGGAGAGATAATATAATTAAAAGGGACATAGGAAAGAGGGAAAATAAGAGAGGTTAAAGGAATATAAGGACAGAGAAGGCAAGCATGGAAAAGAAAAAGAAACAGATGTGAGAAAATGAAGGAAATGGAGAATGAAAATAGAGTAGGCAAGTCAAAAAACTAAACAGAAAGACTAGCAAAAGATAGTTCCCTTGAGCACTTGCTACAGACTAGTTCACTAGGGCAAGAACTGGACCACATGCTTTCAGCTTTTGGAAGGAGTTAGTTTAGGCTTCTTGTGCTGCAATCAAACACGTGAAATCCTCATCTCTCATATTAAACTGCTACAGGCATGGGTTCAAGTGTAGAGCTCTCCTCAGCACAGCTAGAAGCGACAGTGCTTGCCACGTAGCACCTAGTCCTAGATACTTTGTGTGCAAGCTCTGCCACAAAAACCCAACTAAAAAAAGACTTTGTTTAGGGTAAAAAGAAATGCAGGGTCAGAATTTAGCAGTACCCTGTGACAGCACTGGAGAGCAAAACAGACATACACATTTGATTAACAGGTATGTATCAGATAAAGTCTGCTAAAGGCAGAAAAAAATATCAAAGGAACAGAACTTTTCCACTGCACAAAACCAGAGCTAAGTTTTTCCACACACTTCAAAGTAAGGAAAGTTTCCTTACAAAAGTAAGTCATCCCAGACCTCTGGTTGATATATCAGAATAGAGCTGATCTGGAGGAGGAAAGCTGATATTTAATTGTGAGGAAAGCAAACTATTCTGTGACCATTTACAAAAGTTTACTCATTTGAAGAGATACCACAAATTGGATTTAGAAAATATAAAAGTGATCTTGCTTTTTTTTTAAAAGAAAAACAAACAAAAATCAGCAAAATAAACAAAGAACGGTGATGTCATAAAGACTGATGTGAACAAAATAGACAGATAAACTCTTTTTGTCTTAGCATGAACAGTGGTGCAAAGGCAGCACCTAACTTTTTGGCTCTGATCTGCTCTCTCTTTTAACTCAAATATCATTTCTGTGATTGAACATGCACATTTAAACACAGAAAGATAAAGTCTGTAACTTTCGAACAAAATCCAACCTTAATCCAATCAAATAGATGAATTATTCAAACACTGATTAAAAGACATATAAAATTCCCATTTGCAGTAAAAAAAAATAATGCAGATAGCACAAAAATCTTGACTAAATTCAAGCAGAGCAGAAGCCATTTCAGTAGTAACTAAATGACATTTAAAAGCAGGAGGTAGGACTAAACTTCATAGGAGCATAAAATCCTTCTGATGACTCATCCTAAGTTTATCTACTGAAAACTTGCATAAATATTTGAGATAATTAATACATAATCACCAAGTCATGCTGGCATGTGGGACTAATTTGTTTTAAGAGAGATGAAAAATGTGAATTATCTCTTCAAGCAAGAGATCAGGGTAGGAAACCCTAGGGGAAGGAGTTCAGGTTCTTGTTTGAGTGCATTATTGTTTTCAAGTTAAATCAGTCAAGTTAAGCTTACAGAGCAGGTCTGACCACACAATAACTTGTCTCCTCCAAGCGCTTTGGAGCAGTAAAGAAGGTTTCTATCTATTTCAATCCTCACTCAGAACACCTTTTTTTTATAATTTTTTAAAAACACCCCACAAACAAACCAAAAGAACAAACAGGAAAATAATATTAATATCTTAATAACAGAAATCCTGAAGTCAAAGGCTTCCTTATATAAACTTAGGTAGAATTTACAAGATCAAAGAAACCATATACCTTTAAATGATAATCTTATAAGATCCCTTTATAAGCACAGCTTTTGCTTGTATCAACTAGTTTTAAGGCTTCTGTCACAGACAGAAGGTAAGTGTACACTTGCCAGATGGGTCTCACCTAAATAATTTAAACTCCCTCCCGCTTCCCTTGCTGTCTTAAAAAACTTTGCTAAAAAAATTCAGCAGAGGCTTCAAGCTGACTTTTTTCTCATGAATGAAGGAAAATTCACCATAGGAGTTAAAGTACTGAACTGAGTCGATTATAGCAAAATCAAGCAATGTTGTTCTAAATGTGTTGACTTTGCCACACACTGATATGTTGATAAGAACAGAATGACTGTGGTGATGGCACTGAACTGAAGAGCACTGGGCTGGGCTTTCTGCTTTCATGAAGGCTTGGATAGTGAGCTTGGGCAAGGAAATTGTTAAATATCCATCTGTAAAATGAAGGTAACAATTGACTTAGGTTTTTCCATTCAGTTCTTGAATGAGGAAATCCTCGAAGTCTGTGACATCCTATGTGCAGACAGTCATGAAGACATTATGTAGCTGGAAGGTCAGGGTTTGACTGAAAACTGTTTTGAGAAGCATCTCTTTCCTGAACAAAGGCACCCGAGACAGCAGGACTGCAATGTCAATGAGCACTGCATTCTGTGGTCTCTTCCTGAGCCAAAAGCAAATGTTCCTGCAAAATATGCAATTAACAAGATGCTAAAATTGTTCTGTGGCTATGAAAGTGCTCAGAAACATTCATTTTTAGCTCTCAAATTATTCAAGTAGGATTTTTAAGTGACTGCATAAACACAGTCTTTGTCAGTTTCAGATTGGTGTGCCACCTTATTCCTACACCTGTTTCAGTAAATCTCCTGGAACATTCAGATTCCCTCTCACTAGCACTGCCAAAGCAGTCCAGCTTTTGTCATCAGCTACAGCTTCACAGCTGCACAGAGCACTCAGATCCAGCCAAAGCACAGAAAGCCTAAAAGGGGAAGAGCAGGGGTGCCAGAGCACATGGAGCGTGGTGCTGGTGGCTGCTCCGTGCCATACCAACAGGTATATGGGACCAGAGATCACAGGACAGGACACTCCAGCTGCTTAGGAGGGAGTTAAACAAGCACCTACACTTGGAGTTAAAAGCTAAATGCAGAACAGATTTAGGACATGACCTGTGAAGGAAATATAGCACTCGGCATGCAAGAGTGCCAAGGTGCTTGCCACTTTCCTAACTGAGTAGGATCCACAGAATTTTATGTATTCCTCCCTGAGCCTAAAACTGAATACCTCAGGACATCAGAAAGATTAAGGGAAATGGTTCACTGATCCCCAGGTAAATAACAAATGTTTGAAAAAGCACTTGGATTGTTTTTGTGGACTTTGCCTGTATGCATGCTGTTTTGAGGCTTTCAGACACTCCAGCTGCAGAGTTCAGTATGCTGCACTAGATGTTCATGCTTTCTGTGGGGCAGCTGGCCTCCAGCTCTTTGGCTAACACAGACCCCTACAGATGTAATTTCCAGTGCTTTTTCTAACGACTCCTATTCAATGACTGTTTCATATAAAATACAGGACCAGGGTTAGAAAAGTAAGGAAGCCCTGGTACCTTCTCCTCTCTGCGAAGGCCCGGGTGACCAGCCCACACACATTTTTGCTACATCATTGTTTCATGAAATTGCTGGTATCATTATTTGGCTTAACAGATCTCAGACCACCATATTTTATGATAATGAGAAAAGACAGCAGCAAGTACTTGTTTGGAAACCATAGGATTAAGCAGATTTGGCATCTCAACTGAAAGAAATGGCTTTTCACCCTATAAGAATTAAATTACATTTCAAAACCCTAAGTAATGAGGAGGTATATGTTAGCTGCATTTAGCATCCTGGCCAGAAGCTAACTACTGCAGCTCTTCTTCTGAGAGTCCTGGGCATCTTCTTAGATGTTCAGATCAAAGCTTGGCTTTGTTCATGGCTGTAGTCATACACCCAGAACCGCCTGGTGCCAGACTGTAAAACCCAGCAGGTTCTCAGGGAATGATCTAATGCAAAGTCCTGCTGAGCCACACGTAAACTCCTTTTAAAACAAAGCTATTGTTCCAGCATATAATTCATCTTTTACCATCCCTTTTTTGGTCTATTTGGGGACTCCTGAGAATAATGCTTCTGGAAAAAAAAAGAACAGAAGCTCCAAATTGCCTCCATGTCCCTGAGAATTTTTCCTGTATAATTAAGTTCTTCCTCTAGGGTGAGAAGTCCCCTCTGGTCATGTGCACATATGATAAACACATGGATGGCTGGGAAAATGGGCTTAGTTTTCCTTCCTCTTAAATAGTGATCTTGTCACAGAACATAAAGAAGAATATTTTTATCTCCCATTTTAAAATTCAAATCCAGTGGGACATAATGCAAAATGCAGCTTTGCTGAAAAACTGAGTGAAAAGAGTCTCTCTGTTGAGAAGAAATCTTTGTACATAGTATTTGCACATACTATGATTCCACTTGATCTGGGTCCTGTCAGCTAATTCCTGACAACTGCCTTGCAAAGGGCCACCTGGCACAGCTATAGCTAATGGACAACTAATAACTGACAAAAGGAGTTCTGACAGCTTGGTGAAATTTTTTTGTGACTTCTTTGCCCTACAACCGATTCAGCTACAAATAGTAGGGCTATGTTTCCAGTCTGGGACAGCCAGTTCCAGGGGTACTCAATACTCCTACAAGTGAAAGCGAAGTGCACTTTGCTGTCAGTGGGACCAAGAAGAACTCAATGTCAGTGGTTGACTGCTATTTGGCAGCCTTTGACTTCAGTTCATATTGGAGTCTACTCAACACGCTGTGGAGCAGTAATTTTCCTGGATGGATGGTTTTGGACCACTACTTTTCCTCGCAGTTCCAGTACCCATGTTTCTAGTCTCCAGATAGGTTCATATGTGGTGTGGACCATCAGTACCCTTTCTCTTGAACAGAACAAGGCTCACTCTTCCTAGCTGAAGCCTTGGTAGGTGTGTGAGAGGATGACTTACCCTCCTCACTGGCTCAGACATTTTTGACAGTCTATCCACACCCAAGACACAGGCCCACATGGGAAGTGAGATAATCTTCCTACTCTCAAAGTCATCTGGTCTGGTCGTCTCTATTCGGTGCCACTGTGTCTGTCCAGTTTGTTATCACCAGGGTGTGGGTGCATGACACTGGTGCATTTTGTACAACTTTCACCATATGGACAACATGCACCAGACTTCATGTGGTCTTTGGATGCTTGTTGTCATGCTGGTTGTTATAGATCACCTTCAACACGGTTAATTCCCTCCGACACTGGATACCTCCTTCAGCGCTGGACCATTTGGTTCGGCACCTTGTGAGTTCTTCCTTGAAGGTATACTCATCCTTTACACTTGTTTGACCTGCTTGTTGACAGCTGTGAGGGGGTTTTCTGTCTATTTTAGCGAATCTGACGTTACTTTTTATGGCTGCAACTGCTGACTCAGCGCAGTAGCTAAGCATTAGTATCTGGCACAGAGGCACTGGGAAAAAGGAGATGCACCCATTACATCTGTTTATTTTTGAAAACTTTCTCATTACTGTTGTTTTTGTGGGTTCGAGTACTGTAGGCCTGTCAGGAGATAAAGAGGCCTTTCATGGCTGCTGAAGCCAGGCTCCAATGTCTGCCCTGTCCAGAGGGAAGGAAAGCTATGTTAAAGAAAGAAAAAAAAGCCACCACAATTGTTAGCTATTTGCTAGTATGTTTAGGCAATGAGATCAGAGCGGTCAAGACGAAGAAAAGCTTGCTCAGTTCTGATTAAGAGAACCAAAAGGCATCTGGCACATAAGTTTTCATCTTACAGCAAATCAAAGGAGTCTCTCATGAACAAAGACCTTTACATATTTTAGAAACTGTAAAACAGTCCAGTGGGTGTTTACTCGCAAATGACAAAAGGAATGACATGAAGATTTCACAGTACGTTGAAAAACATTGGTCAGAAGTTGGTTTATATTTAAAAGCAGTTACTGTAAACTTGATTGTATAACATGCTGATCTTTAACAGCAAACATCTGCTTATTCCTCTCTGACATGTATTTCCCCACTTTTCTTCTAACACAATGTTTTGAATACTGGGGATCAAAAGTGTCTCCATGCTGTGTTCAGTCTACATGCACATGGAGTCAGTGTATGAGCTTTTTCCAGGGACATTGCATGAAAGTTTTTGTGGTTTTACTACCAAAAATCTACCCACAATCGAGAGCGATATCTGCCCTACAGCATAGGTAAATAGAGCTTCATTCTCATGTCTGTGTTTCAAAAGGCTATTCTTCAAACCATTCCAAGTTGTCTGTAACCTTTGGAATACAGTGGAAAAATGATGAGAAACATTTGCTTCCAGACCTGTCTCTCTAGGCTGAAAATTGACATTGATTGCCAGCAAGTGACCAGCCAGGGTGTGCACAGGAAGGGCATTGTCACTGAGTTCTGTGTCTGAAGACCAAAGGTTTAAATGTCCGTTTTAGCAAATGCTCTTGTCACATTCTGTAATGGCTAGAAATCTAACCAGATCCTTCTGGCAGGTATGAATCATGGTACTGGGGAGAGGTTAAATATTTCTGGGAGAAAAACATGGTTTAGATTTTACTTAACAGAAGAGTCACTAAAGCAATACTTGTTCTCTGGTCTGCATCACTGGTGGTGTGTGTTGTGTCATTCACCCCGACAATGCTGTTTTCTAACCAAGTGAGGTGGACTGATGTGATTGGATGTCAGGTGCCCTCCAAAGCCACTCTATCGCTCCCCTTCCTCAGCTAGACAAGTGAGAGAAAATATGAGGAAAGGCTGGTGGGTCAAGATAAGGACAGGAAGAGATCACTCACCCATTACCATCACAGGCAACCTAGACTTGACTCTGGGAAATCACTTTATTTTACTACCAATCAGGTCAGAGCAGGATAATGAAAAATCAGATCTTAAGAACACTTTCCCCCCATCCTTCCCTTCTTCTTGGACTTAACTTCACTCTCAAATTCTCTACCTCCTCCCTGCCAGTAGAATAGTGGGACAGAGAGCAGGAGCTGTGGCCAGTTCACCACACTTTGTACCTGCTACTCCTTCCTCCTCAGACTCTTCCCCTGCTCCAGTGCTAGGTCCTTTCCATGGGAGACAGTCCTCCATGAACTTCTTCTACATGAGTCCTTCCCACGAGGTGCAGTTTTTCATGTTCCCTTCCACAGACCGTTCCTCCAGGAATAGACAGTTCGAGGTTGGGTCCCTTGTGGGGTCACAAGTCCTACCAGCAAACCTGCTTCTGCAGGGGCAGCAAACCTGCTCTTGAGGGAGCTCCTGTCTCCAAGGGTCCACAGGTACTGCTAGGACCTTGATGCAGCATGGGGTCACCATGGGGTCACAGCCTCTTTTAGGCATCAACCTGCTCTGGCATGAGGCCTTCTGTGGGCTGCAGGTGGATATCTGCTCCACCATGGACCTCCACTGACTGCAGGAAGGCAGCCTGACTCACCATGGTCTGTACCATGGACTGCCAAGGAATCTCAGCTCTGGCCCCTGCATCACTTTCTCCCTCTCCTTCTTCACTGACCTTGGCGTCAGCAGAGTTGCTGTTTTCACCTATTTTCACTCCTCTTTTCTCTTGCTGCAATTACTCCTCTGCAGAATCTTTCCCCTCTTCTTAAATACATGATCCCAGGGATGATTCCTCTGTCACTGATGGGCTCAGCCTTGGCCAGCAGTGGGTCTGCCTCATCTCTGGCATTGGCTCTGTTGGACACAGGGGAAGCTTCCAGCAGCTTCTCATAGAAGCTACTTCTGTAGCCCCCCAGTTAATAAAATCTTGCCATGCAAACCTGATATGTGGAGACACAAGAATTGGAGGAGGTGCAAAATTCAGGCAAAGGGACTGATGGAAGGCCAGGCCTGGGAGCCTCTGCTGTGCATGCTATCTGAGAAGGCAGAGTACTCTGGGACAGGGGGCTCCCACTTGATCCTAGCCATTCCTGTTTTCCATAGAGAACCTCACCCAGAGTAGTATGAACCTAGAGTGACAGCATTCACTAAAGCTACACCTTTTAAAGGAAGCAAATCCAGGGCATATCCACAGTTGTTTCTCAGGGAATTCCATTTCTCTTAGCACTATCATTAAATCACAGAGAAATCTACTGTAGCGTGGGCACTAGAGATGCAAACTTCATCTATACGTATTTTTCAGATATATTTTCTCTGAATAATGTCAGCTGTGGTGTTGCTTTCTATTGATTTTTTCTTTTTTGTGGATGACACTAAACCTTGAGGTTTTCCCATTCCCAGTAGAAAAACTCCAACTCTTATCCTCAGTCACAAGTGTTTTGTAAAGAGTAAGTGATAAACGAATGTATATAAACCTGAATACTGACTGGATATTCTCCATCTAATGACAATTCCCACTAGTATCAGTAATAGTCTGTGTCTATCAGTGAGACTAGGCACTGCTAAGCAGATAATGTGCTTAGACAGAGATGTCACTCTGATCCTGCTATTAGTATTAGTGTACTTGTGTCTGAATTCTGTGCAGTCTTGACAGATCAGTATCTGAGCCCATCTAAGGCTACTATTTTAGGCTGATGATTAAAATACCTGCAGTGCCCTGGCTGAGACTGAGATTGTGTTAAGTATGTGCAAAACCATGATCAAAACTTTGATGTCTGAAGTTCATGGGAGCACACCATGAACCCGGTAAAATGAGAAACAGATTTCTACTAACTCATGCACTCCAGAGAAACCACACTGTGGAAAAGATTTTACACCTGAATCTCAAATTGACACAGCCAACATGCAGATGTGGTATTTTCCTAAACTGAAGTTAAGAAATGGTCTAGACTCATGAGTTTCAACAGATCCCTTCTCAGGTGAAGATGCAGGCTAATCCAGCCAGAAAAGTTTGACAATCCAACTTGCGTCTCTGCAGACTGACCCACTTCATGTCCTCCTCCCTGAGAACCCTGATCCTCAGCCTTACTTTTCTGCCCAGTTCTGATGTCTTTGTGTGTCTACGCTATACCAGTGTGTGATCCTGATGGCTCTTCCCCTTTCCACAACGTGCAGGTTCAAGTACGATGTTCATGTAGCAAGACTGCTGTCTCTGTGAGCACAAGTTCTGTGTTGCTTCTTGTTATGGAAAAAGTCTGATAGCTAAACATAGCTTGAAAGTTTGACAAACAACTTATTTGTGAATAAAGAGAACTGTAAATATGTAAACAAGGAATGGGATAAAATATGTGATTCCAAAAGTTAATTCTAAAAACGTTTCTTACTTGACTTTCTAGGTGACCACTAGATTGAAGGGTACATGTTGTAACATTTAGAAAACACACTTTGGGGATGAAGAAGGTTTTCCATTTGTTCTTGTCTATTAAAATTATACTGTGGTTTCTGAATCATAAATCATGGAGTGGAGCTAAATCTGCATTAGCTGTACTACATAACCTCCCTCCTGCACACAAATTCCCTTTAATCCATTTGTACCCTATGGTGAAGTTAATATGTCCACCTGTGTATCCTCCAGTCAGTAAACACAGAGCAGGTGAAATCAGGAGGAAATTTAAATGAGATCAAAAGATGTGTTCAAAAGAAGGGCCTAAGCCATCTGGAATCCCTCAGAGCTGCCAGCCACATGAACAAGACCTGCTGGCATCCTAAGTGGAATTTCTTGCTTCCCTTTCTTCTGGAGCTGGAGGAAGTTCAAATGAATACTCAGCGAGCAGTTGGCACTTTCTTTGTAAGGAGGTTCATTGTTCAGAGAGATGAGGTCAGACACATATTTCAAGGACACCCAGATTTGGACCCTGAAATGTTGTTGATTTTGTTTAGGAAACTTTTACACGAGCGCACACACACACACACACACACACACACACACACACACACACACACACACACACACACACACACACACAAAGAGAAAAAAAAAAAAGTGTACTAATCTTTGTTTTTCCATTGTTCTATAATACACTCTGACTTGTCCTACATCTTTCTTTAACTGAAGCAAAACAAATCTACGAAGCCTACAGGGAGATTTGTTTGGCTCTTTGTTTGGAAAGTCTCTTTAATTGAAAGAAACAAAATAAACAAAATAAGCCCCTAGACTTTGATTTCAGAGAAACTGGTCTGGCTACATGGTAAGTAAGGAAGCTACAGATTGCCCTGCTATGATTAGAATAATATGTGCAAAGCCATGACAGAATGAACAGGATTAGAAATCTAAAGTATATAAATATGCATTTTTATTCCTAAAGTCAAAACTACAATTAGAGGGAGCCATGTACTTCAAACAACATCTAATAACATTTACATATCAGGAAGGAAGACTATGTTCCTCCTCTCACCAGGCTTTCAATACAGGATTGGCAAAGGAAAGCTTCATTTAACATCCTTTACACATTCAAAAATTACTTCAGCTCTATCATTTAGGTGAATTGAATATCTCAAACTTTGTCTTAAGCACTGCATTCAGAAAGATACACCCCAGGGAAACAGCATTGCTTTGTTACAGAAACTACTGGGATGGTATTCCAGAGGGCATTTTTTGTTTTGGGGAAGGAGCAGGACAGGTTACAAAAGTCTTGGGTAGAAGAGGAGTTGGCTATTCCTGATGGACTGCAAAAGGATGGCAAAGGGATTTTCGAGTGTTTTTGTCTTTTTATCTAGCTGCTGAGACATCCTAAATCTAAGACAGATCTTAAGGTACTTCTATGCTCAAGTTTAACTGTACATGAATGGGTCTGCATTTGCCCTAAAGTTTACCCCTCTTTCATGCTCCCTCGATGTGAGACCCACCCCCTTCACCCAATCATCTGCATCTCTTAGAGATAACCCAGGCTGGTAGATCCCTAGATTATGACCAAAAAACTCCATAGTACGGTCTGTACCTGTTTAACCAGTACCTACAAGACCTACCACAGTGCCTGCAGGTGGTGGTATGTGGCTGATGCTGAATCCAACACTGCTCCAAAAGGCACCACAGAACACGAAAGTATCATGACAGAGTGGGCAACAGAACAGGGTCCTGAAATACAGTCCTTCAGCCTGCTCTCGAGGAAAGCATAAAGGTACTCTTTAGTCTGTATTTATTTTGGCCTCAGTATATAAAGGCTGATATTTGCATGGGATATTAGAAAATATTTAATTAGAACAGTGCTTCTGAAATGGAGACCACATTTTGGAAGAGCTCATGAAGCAAAGCAGAGTAAAAAAATTCTTTCATGTCTCCAGAAGAAACACAAGTACATACATTTGTATCACGACTGAAGCCTACAATAACCTGTGTGTTCTGAGCAGTGTTTCATAGCCTAGGAAGTAATAATTTCTATTTTAGAAACCCAGGAAGTCTGTATTAACCCTACACGTTCCCAGAAAACAGATACCTTCCTCTTCAGAAATCATGCTATAAATCTGGATAGGCTTTCACTAGACCTCCGAAATATTTTTCAGCAGCAGACTAAATCTAAAAAACAAAACCTTGCTACTTTAAAGTGCCTCCTATTCTGCAGGACTCTCTGGTTTTAAAATGAAAAGATATATGCACTAGTGGCATTCAGATGACAGTTCAGAAATTGCCTTGCTGGAATCAAAGAACTTGCTAGAAAATCAAGTCCTCCAGCAAGTTCTCTAGTTCCCATGGCTAAAATCATGGATAGGTACAAGTAACTGTAAAAAGATATTCTGTAAAAGGCAAAATATTAAAAACTCAGAATGAAATATTAGCAACACAGAATAAACAGTGCTTGAGTTATTAAACCAGGCTCCCATGAAGGAGTCGAGTGCTTGCAGCCAGAGCAATCAGCCATACCTGCGTGGACACTGTGACAGGTAAAATGCATTTGAGCACAGCCAAGGTGAGATGCTGTAGGTGGAACCCAAACATAGGTATCAGTTTTGCATCGATTCTTAGTGCTCTCTTGGCTACTGACACACAACAGCTGCACGTGCCAGCAGAGCAAAATGTGGACTTTATTCATCATGTTCCATCAGCCTATTCCTGATAAGCAGGGCCTCAGTACATCTGATGGCTGCTTGGGAAGACAAACAACAACCATGCCTGCCCCTGTTTCCTCCTCCTTTCCTTGGCCTCTTATTGTTAAGCATGATATTATACTGTAGGGAATATCCTTGTGGTCAGGGATTTGGGAATCTGTCCTTGCTGTCGTATTCCAGTTCTCTCCTTATGCCTTGTCCACGCCCTGCCTAGTGGCAGTGGATGCAGAACGGGGGGGAAAAAACCCTTCATTGTCAAGCACTGCACAGCAGTAGCCAAAACACTGCTGTGCTATCAACACTGATTTAGTCCCAAATCCAAAATACAGCACTGTACAGGCTGCTATGAAGAAAATTAACTCCATCCAGGCCACACCCAGTACAGCTAAACAGACTGAGCTCTCTCAGCCTTTCCTCGTAGGAGACATGCTCCAAACATCTTCATGGCTCTTCACTGCTCCTGCTCCAGTCTGTCCATGTCTCTCTTGCACTGGGGAGCCCAGGACTCGACGCAGCATTCCAACTGGGTCTCACCAGGCTGAGCAGAGGGAAAGGATCACTCCTCAAACAGCTGGCAGGCTGATGGCCAGAGAACACATTGCTGCCTCCTGGTCAACTTGGTGTCCACCAGCAAAGTTGCTTTCCATCTGGTCAGTCCTCAGCACCTGCTGGTGCACAGGGTCAGTAAGACAGCAATGCAAGGTGGCCTAACAAGAGGCAGGTACTTCTCTAGTGGGATGGCTCATAATTTTCAGATAAAAGAAAAAAACAACTGTCCCAAATACTTTGCTAGACACTGTCGGTACATGAAGAGATGGTGACTGCTTATAAAAATGGAAATTATTCTGCTTCTGTTAAGAACGTAGAGAGCAGAGTTACAGTTCCTGGGGAGACACTTTATCCACACATGACTTAACCTACAAGTAGTGGTGAGGTTCTCTCTTTTTCAGTTCCTTCAGACAATTTCTGCCAATTACATATTCTGAAAATCAGTCTCTTTTTGTCTAGCGTGTTTTGCTTTGTGCAAGTTAATCCATGTATCTATAAAAATGTATTAGACTGCACTGGCTATTAAAAATTCTGCCTGATTTTCATGATGTGTGGATGATTAGAAAATGCTTTATACTGTGTCTAACTGATTGTATGTCCACAGCAAAAGAACTCAAGTTTTGGTGAAGTCAGATGTCTGAATGACTACAGGACTAATCTGCCATATTCAGGAAGGAGAAAATAAGGGTTTCAAGTATCTCATCTGCAAATATGAGTTTTTCCTTCATTTCTGAGAATCACAGACAATATCTGAGTTCAAGCATTACATCCAACATGGGAAGGATTTAAATTTAGCCCTCCTGTTTACACAGAGGCCATTAGTAGAAGGTGGTGGTAGCTTAGGAGCCAGTGACCATGATTTCATTACCTTTTTTCTGTGTAACTAGAATAGAGCTCAAACCAGCAAGCTTATGAACATCCTTGGGACTTGAAAAGCACCAGCTTCCTATCAAATTGAAAACAATTGACTGAAGTCAGTTAGGAGATGACTCAAAAAAGAAAAATGTTAATTAGGAGATATTTAAGAATATTTCCTTAACAGACCAAACCAAAGAAGCCTAACCACGATGCTGGTTTATCACCGAGGGGAAGTGGTGGTGTTGCTGTTGTAGAAGACAGAGATTTATCCTGTATTTGGGAAGACAGCCCACTGAGACCAATTGTTTCCCAAACCTTTTACAAATGCTTTTGAGGTTGAGGACTTAAATCTTCCCATATCTAGACTTTATTCCTCCCATATCTTTTCTTGTCTCTGTTTTCCCTCTCTGTGCTTAACCAGTCATGCTTGGTACTTTTCCACTTTCCTCTTCAGTCTCATGTAATAGGTTGCTGACAGGAAAGCCAAACACAAGGCTAAAATTCCTTGCCCTACTCATGCAGCCTTCATATAACGTTTCTGCCTTCAGAAGACTCAGCTGAGTTTAGCCAGCACCCTTTTGAAAGAAAACTAAGCTCTTGACAAGTCTCTGCTAACACCATTCCTTGCCCAGCTCCAAGTGATGCCAGGAGAGCCACTAGAGCTCCGCAGATCCGTTTGTGCTTTCCCTGATAATGTGGAATGTAGACCCCACTTTGGAGAAGATACTGTAATTAATACTGACCTAGACAGGCTAGCAGAAAACAGATCCTGTCACCACTTTTAAACCTCGAGGCTGCAAGGCCACTATTTTCCTCTCTATTACTAATGACTGGTTAAGGCGTCATACCAGTGTCAAGGGAGCATGGCAGTGCATAAGTGAAGTAGAAACTGAATAACTTAGGTGGAAATGAAAGTGGAAACATCACTGTAAATTACTGTCCAGTACTGCAAGGTCCTGCACACAAGTCTGCTCTAGTTGAAGCTTTTTTAGTGATGACCAAAGGAGAGAAAACGGGAGACTGGAGAGTCTCAGAAACCACACTGACACCAAGAGGCATTGAGTCCTGTGGGCAGCAGCCAGATTTTATCTCCTCTGTGAGTTGGTGTTGTGGGTACCATTCCTTCCCACAAAATCCTGTAGGAATCTGAATTTCCAAATCTCCTAAGACCCAAGTTCCTAATTTCAGTGCCACAGCATAATTCACAGAGCAGACAAGGGAAAAAAAGCCTGTTTGGCAGATGAGATAGACCGCCCCAGAACATATCTACAGGGCTGGACCTCACACAGAGCCCACAAGGTTTATCATGCTCTCTCAGCAGAGAACACGTGTTTCAGTCCGGTTCCTTGCACCTTATGAAACTGTAGGCTTCTCTTAGACTCTCCTGTTGAAACAGTTTCTACTTGTTTAAATTAATTATATATTTGCCTGGACAGGACAAAAAAGCATGGAGATTCAGAGACAGCGGCAAGGATAACTAAAGGCTATTTGCAGTTAGATTAAGGCAGGGAAAGTACATACCTACATAAGCATATCTGCTATTGAAAGGTGTTTCTCCTGAGATGGTATTAGCAATTTTCATTAAATAAATTCAGAAAATAACGACCACAATCCTAGCAACACAACTGCCATCATCTGAAGGGATTGTTCATGGCTGGAAACCAGACTTTGCAGAAGAACAAGGCTAGTTTTATTTCCCCTTGAGTTCTGCTGCGGTTAAAAAGGGGAGGCCTTATGAGGATGTTAGGTGGGTAATCAGACAAGATTATCAGAGGGGTCTATTCTAGTCTTACCAGAAATGGTCAAGAATTACAAGCAATTCACCTGGTGGAGAACAAGCAATTCCCCCTTCACTCAAGTAACCCCCCCTCACTTTTTCTCAGTATTTTGTAAATTTGTGGGTTCCTACCTGATTTGCACTCAAAAATAAACCCAGCTATTCTCAGCTTCCTCAGGCAAGTTCCCTTCTCTCCTCTCAGGCTTCTCCACTTCTTTCAAGGGAAACACCTTTCACCCATTTCTTTGTTAATGCTTTGACATTTGGAAACAACAGATAAAGCAAAAAATATCCTTGAATTTGGACTAAACCAACCAGAAAACTGAGCAGAGCTTTGCCAGGAATATTGGACAATTTAAATAGAAGACCTAACTGGAGGCTCAGGGTATTGAGGAAGGCAAATGATATGGCTGCTTGTCTCCTTTTCAGTTCTCTATCCTGGATTTATAAATTACCCAATGAAAAAGCATTTCTGAAGTTTTGGAGGGAAAAAGGGAAGGAGAACTATAAAAACAGCCAACTATTTACACTTTCATGATAGCAACCCAAGTAATCATTGCTTTAAACTCAAAAAAACACAACCCACAGAAAACATCCCGATCAGCCATGCTGTGAACAGAATGGCAAAACCTCAGAGAATTGTAAGTACCATCCTAGAAATACATATACTATATAAACTCCTGACACGTAGCAGGGACACAGCAGACTTTTTTGAAAAGGGTCTTCATCCCTAGAGTTTGTTTTGGTGGGGGAGAATGATTTTTAACAGCATCCTACACTTTTGGCACCTTCATAACCATTGTTCACTCCAGTGGAAGTTCTCTCTTCTCTGGAATGAAAAATGTGGCCGTTTTTCAAAAGCTCAGGGATGGAGAACAACAGAAGTTGGTCAATAAGCCACATGGCTAAGCCTGACTTCCCCCTTCTCAGCTACAGATGAACTTACTAATACAGAAATGTCATGACTACTTAACAGCCCCAATGTTCATTAACATTTAACAAAGACTGAAGAATACTTTATGGTCTTGGCATAATTTCCATGCTCCCAAAGCTGCTGAAAGCATGAAGAAAAATTTTCTTAAGAATTTCGTATGATGATGCCTACTCAGGTACCCTCCTTTTCTACTGAGCCTATAACTCCCCTTGAAATCAGCAAGGAATATCTACCTCATAAAAGACATAGTCAAAACCTCAAGCCAAAATCTGTATCATCTGATGAGTAATGCACCAGAGATACTTTTACCCTTAAGTACTCAAATATACTGAATTTCTGTGTCTACAACAGTTTTATGACAAGGAAGGATCTTCATTTCATCCAATGAAGGACTTTCAACTGAATTTTAAAGTGTAGGAACTACAAAGAAAAGCGCTATGGGGGTGAGAAACTGACTAAGCTGAGGGAAATTAGTTAAAGCTAGAAGAGAAATAAACCTGAAACATTCATTTTCTAGACAACTGAACAAAATGTACACGTCAAAGGGCAGGGATTAGATCAGCAGATTCGTGCTGAGACATTCTCAGGAGAAATTTATTCACATAAGATATGGGACTATTCCAATACTGTGAAATGGCAGAAGATAATAACTAACATGCCAGAAGCATGACTGAATGCAGAACTCTCACAGATAGGGCACATCTTACCATAAAATAATTACACGTTTTTCAAAAGTAAATAAATATATATAAAATTGATAGTTTCAACTTTAGTGCCCAAACAACAAAATGTGTACTTAATCAGACACTGGGAGGAACAAAATCCCGCAGTTATTACAAAATGGTGAAAGTATCTAAAAGACAGTGCCATTTATGGGCACTAGAGGTTCCTAGCTTGTACCCAAGAGGAATCTTTTTACTTGTTGTTGTTTTGAGTTGGTTATTTTTGAAGAAAAGAAGCCATTTTCATGGTTGTGTGTGAGCCTGGAGATGACAGCGACTGCGTTCAACTTTTTGTTGGCTTTGGCTCACTGTGCTGTACTGAGCAAATCAATGCACTCTGTGGCTCTTAAATGATAAACACCGATAACTTCTATCTGTGCAACCTTCACACTGTACTGCAAATTCTTTGGTTGTCATTTGCTATCAGCATGAGTCACTTTCCTCCCTTTGGGAAGGGATATTTTCTTCAGTGTTTTTGTCTTATGTATTGTTCTGTTATCCACTCCTTATGCAATATTTAATTGAATACTTAATTGCAGGTTTCTACCCACATCTACCATTGCTGATAATGCAAGGAACAACAAAAAGTGGTGGAGGGGCCAAGATGGGGATGAAAGACAATAGCTAAAAACAGAGAACTGGGAAAAAAGCTTATGGGTAGCAAACATACAAAGGAGAGCTCCAGAGAAGATGGAGTTTGCTGCAAAGGCAGCAGATAACCTTAGGGATTCAGACAAGAATGGTAGCTTCACCCCTGCCAGGAGGCAAGAGGAGAATCTGGTTTCTCTTCCAGCTGTGGCTTGACACATGAAGACATATGCAATGTAATGCCAAGCAAAGGCCTATTGGAGGCAACTCAAAGCAGCAGAAGGCAAGCTTTGCTGCTCACTGTGTGATCTGCCACTTTTTCTTGGACCACAGAGTGGGAACTTTTGAACTAGTTTCTTATAGAAGCGCTTTGCAGTTCATTCCCAGAACATGTTTTCTGAATCAAGGGAGGATCTACATATGCTTTCTGGAGAAGGTTTTGTCATTCGTTGTTTTGGGTGCTTATGACACAGGCACCCATTCTAGAGAGGGGAGACAGAGAAGCTTTGCAGAAATTCCAAGGCTCCATGCAGCAGTGAGCCACAACTGTCCTGCAAATGGTGGATATTTGTCCTCAGAGCATTCTCAGATACATGTTGCTGCCAAAGGATCCCAAGGGGAAAAACAAACAAACCAAAAAGACACAGGTAGATAACAAAGACACTCTGGTTTAGCCAGCTCTGAGGCAAGGTGCCTGACAGGGCTCAACAGACAAGCAAAACAGAGGAATGTGTGAATAAAAAATAATTTTGTTTGTTTGTTTGGTCTTTTCTGTTAGTCTTCAGATTAATTTTCTTTCTTTTCCATTTCTTCTACTGCCATGTTGCAGGACACCTCCTCCCCTGGCACTGACTTTCTTCACCTCCCCTACTCACATTTCAGCCAAGCCTTGTGGTGGCCTTTCTGCCCTGGTGTCCCAGCGTTACTCCTGACAGCCTGTTAATTAGGTGGAATCCATCTACTGATAAATCTCCTGCCAGTGCCATTGTGGCAAACTGAACAACAAAAACTTCTGCTAAACTGAGTAAATAGTTGGATCAAAATCAGAAAGCTTTCTGTTGAAGCAAAGATGCCTGTGAGTGACACAAAAGAAAAAAAATTTTAAAAAAAAAAAAAAGAGAGAGAGAATGATCCTAGTTTTTGTTCAAGTCACCTATTCTTCCTCAAACAAAAAGCCACTCCATTTCTCCAGGCCTTCTACATCCCTTAATGACTTTCTTATATACTTAATCTGTGCATTGTAGTTGTGTCTTGCACATGCCAAAGCATCCTAACTCAGGGGATTATTTTAATTCTTTATTAGAAACAACAGCAAACACCAGAAAAGCACTAATATTTTCTAAGAAAGATCAAGATCTGCCTTGGGTTTCAGGTGAATCTGAGTAGCTATTCTGCAGGTAAAAAGTTTTTGTTGTGCTCAGCTCTTATTGCCCAGTTAGCAAAGTGCCAGGAGCCTGTCCATTCTGTGGGCAGCTCAGTGCTCAGGCAAACCTGATCTTTACATAAAGGCCCTCACATGTCGTGTGCCAAAATGAGGGGAAGGACAAACCTCCTCCTCCCTTTTTTGACAGTTCAATTTAGGGAGAGAAAAATATCCCCATGCTTCTCTCAAAAGTAAAATTCCAGATGATTGGGGTGTTTCAAATCAATTGAGGAGAGGTTTTTCAGTGATAAAAGACTCATGATTTGAGGTAAATTACATAATGTAAACATTGAAAAAATAGAAACTGAAAATTACGTTTCGTTTTTAATGTGAGCACGAGGTGTTGTCAACATCGTGAGATTGCTTTTTTTGTTTAATTTCAGTTTACCTAAATCTAGCGAAATCTACCCAGAATGTTTCAACCCTTTTCCTTACAAAACATAAGTGCACTTTCTCTGACAACTCTATACTCCACTCTTTGGGACCACATCAGCCTCTTTTCATTCAGTGTCACATTTTTAGACACATATAATCTGTAAGCAATTCATGTAACAGTAGGTGGTGCTCAAAATCATACTGCCAGCTGCCCTTCTTCTTCAGAAGTGTCGAAGCTCTGTGCAGCCCTACAGAGACCTTTCCCAATGTACAACTTCCCTACAGAGAGTTCTGTGACTTCCACATAAAGGGATTTTGCTCATCAGCTTGGTTCTGTTTTTCCATTTAGCTCTGAGCAGCAGTAAATGATAGCCCAACTTCTCCTAGACCCTCTGCTGTTCAGCACCCTGGTCTTAGACTAAAACCTGACATGGTAAATCAGAGTGGCCACGGGGCAGCTGCCATGGGGGCTGGGAGCCAGTTTTGGGGCAACTCCCCACAGGCTTTGTCACTGATAGTGGCAGTTCCTGGTTGAATGGATGCTGATGGGATGCTCCTTCCCCACAAATCCTCTTCCTTTCCCTATTGTCCTGTTCAACTTCTTGCAGCCACTGCTGTGCTGTCTAGCTGATGGGTCTGAGCCACTACAAGGTGTTGTGAGGCTAAATCCAAGGAGGCAGATTTCCTGTAGTTCAGCCTTAAAATCATACTCTTTAGTGAGAACATAAAGAAAATGCAGGGAAATGAGATGCTTGCCTGCTAGGGCAGCATTCCCAGCCTCAAGAACAGCTCTCAATCTTCTCCAAAGAAAACAGCAATGGCATAGATGGAGGCATCCCACGGGCCAGTTGTCATAGGCGAAGAGCTGCTCAGAACCTGCAGCTCAAGCTGGAAACAGCCTGATTTAGAGCTATTCTATGCCCAAGGAGGATGGGCAAGGGGCACTTTGCTGTCATGTCTCAGCTTCCTTCAATAGGATCCCTCCTTCAAGAATCTTTCAAACACCAACAGAAGATGGAGTCCATCCTTTTTCAGCTGAGAGCACCATCTGAAGGCATCTAAGGACCTAAGCTGACATCCTCTCCCTATCCTAAGGTGGCCCTAACTTCAAACTTTGCCTGTACTGCAAGCAAACTTAAAGTCCACATCAAAGCAACATTGCATATGATTTCAAGAGGCCAAAAAGGAGCCTCGCAATACCTCCCAGACAACAGAACCATATTACAACACTTACTCTGAGAGTAATAACTTCAGGGTTAGTGCATTCAAGGCATTCTCCATTCCAGTCCTCTGCATGGGAAGAGTGAGCAGAACGACATTCACTATTCAGTCGGTTTTGACTGCAGCAAATTCCCAGAGCCTCCATTTTCTCTGAGCAGCAGTGAAATACACTGACAGGGAGCAATTTTAACCTCAGCTAGTTCTGTGGTGGTGTCATGTGTGTAGCAATACCCTCATATGACTTTTCCTTTACGGTAGTGATTCCAGTGAGTGACAAAATGTACCCTCAGCTAAGGACTTTACCTGTTTTCTATGAAAGTGCGTCAGAGCACAGGTCAGTGTATAGGAAAGGAAGGGCAGAGGAAAACCATGCCCATCCCAGTCCTTTCCAGGCTAGAGCCTTGCTCCTACCTTCCTTCTGCAGTTTCTGACTCATCTTACTCTGAGAAAATTGCCTTCATGAGGCAGGTTATTTATTTGTTGTTGTCAACTTGAATAACTACTACTCTCTCACTTTTGAAAGACATCAACATTTTTTCATGTTGAAATGCTACAAAATCACATAACAAGCCTCCAAAAGCATTCAGAATCAAAAGAGGAGTAACAGCTTTGGAAGAACTTGTCCCCTTCTGATGTTGAAACTTTTGGAAAAAAAGCCCAAACCTAAGAGCTAGAAACACACTGTTCTTTCAGTTTTGCCAAGGAAACTGAAGGAGAATCTTGGGGTGGTGTTTTGGGTACTTTTTGGTGTTGGCTTGTTTGGGATTTTTTTGGTATACTGTGAGATGAGTAGTTAAGCCTTCAGAATAAAAACAAAACGAAACAAAACAAACAAAAACCACAACAAACAAAAAATCAAACAAACAAGACCCACCAAAAAACAACACACCACAGAAAACCCCCACAGAGTCAGTATCTAACTGAGATTGTAACACAGGAGAAAGAGAAAAACACAAACTTGATGAGGAGAAAAGTGGACATGAAGAAAAAAAAAAAGAAACTTGTGGCTGTTTCACAATAGGAATGTAAATATCAAAAAGGGCCTTGTGGGTCACCAGATGGTACTCTAAAGTCCCTGTAGTGTACTGGAACAGAGATAAATCATTCAGTTCTTTCCATAATTTCCCCTGGAAGTCTGGAGACACATCACAGGTCTTGTGTAAGAAGAAATGGATGTGAAACAGAAAGCTGGATAAATGAAACATCACATGCAGGTCAGGTACCACTGTGTTGCTGGTTTTTTGTTTGTTTGTTTTGTTTGCTTGTTTTACCAGATGTAGAAAATGCTCCTGATCTATTCAGCAATGAAAGGAAGAGGGGGAAGAAGACAGGCAAGAGAGCAGAAAAGATGAGGCTGGCGTGCAGACATGAGGGAAGAAAGGAAGGATGGATGGAAGGAAGGAAAGAGGAGTAGAAATTATTCAGTCGGGCAGCTTTAATGGTGGTGGCATCAACCTGTTTGCCATGGAGACACTGCAGGAGGGCATAAGCCAAACTCAGAATATTCGTTTATGAGGAAAGTCCTTTCCTGAAGACCAACTGATGAGGTCAATAGTACCAGCAGCAATGACACTGCATGACAGATGAGCCTGGTAGAAAACCAGTCACCTGCCTGTACAAACCGTGTAGTTACAGCATTGTTATGGCAGACATGTTTCTGAGTCACTTTTTTCCTGCTGCTGAACTTCAGCAAATACCAACATTGCTTGAGTTTGTAGTGCTCTGGTCCCTCTAACATATTATCAAGGCTGCACATGGCTTCAGAAACTAGAGACTACAAACCAGACACCAGAAACCGTCACCTTCTCTTCAGGCTACTGCTTGAGGTGTCATCACCTCCTACATCGAGAGAGGAATGGTTAGGGCAAGCTTATCATTTCAAATAGCAGTTAGTGCTCACCATACAGACTGGCAATACCTGTAAGGTAACAAATAGAACAGCTAAATGCCTGATGGACTGTGTGTCCTTGAAGTAAAAAGGTATGCAAAATTTGTGTATTCAAAATATAGACCTACTTCAGCTCAAAATACAACCATGCCTTAGCCAAAGGTCCTCAGGTCTCATTTCTGTACTCGCTGGCAAATAGAAACATCAAAGTAAATTGGAAAATGACACAGGAGATTTATTATGGGTTATCTTTAATGTAGAATTATATATAAATTATGCAATTGGTATCTTTCAACCTTTTTTCATTAAAGATACAAGCCTCTGGCAGAGACAATTCCCTGCACAGGACTCCATCTCTTTTTTCCATAATTACTATACAATTCAACCACACACAGGTGGTGGGGTCCAGGTCTCCCTTGTCTATATTAGTGGTCAGAGCCCTAGGATAGAGCTTTTGCACTCTTCATTATTTGCAGCCTTTCCAGTCCACAGACCCATCTATAGCTATTTTTTAAAACAAAGCTATCATCTGCTACTTTAGAAAGGTCAATGCCTTCCTCCCCTTTCATCCTTGTGAAGCCACAACCCACAGGATGAAACCCTGCATCCTGTGTAGATGGCACAGAGCCATGTCCTTGCATCTGGAACTCAACTTTGCATCTGTGGTGTTGCCATCTCAAGAGGAGTCACACAAAATGCTCACCTGTACCCTAAAACAGACAACACTCAACAGTAAAGACCCTTGTTCGACAGGAGGGGAATTATACTGGAATTGTTCAGGCCCAAGGACTCTGGTCATGGACATCACTGGCTGTACAAGAGAAAAACACATTCTGAGGATAAACGTAACACCTTTCTTTGAAGCATATCTTGAAATGAAGATCAAAAGTGACCAATTGCTGAGTCTCCCAGATTTTTGCTGGACTAATCACATTTGGTCTGAGCTAGAAATGACTACACTCTTTTTAGTCACATCCTGATTGAATGCCTAAAATCAGTTCATTTCTGGGTCTGCCTAGTTACATCAAGATTTGACCTGTGCTGAAGTTCATTATCAAATGACAAGTAGAAGCTCTAGATGTGCCAGCCAAATCTTGAAGCTAATCAGAGTCAGTTTTTCATCTTCGTTTGACTATATTTTTGCTCACCTATGGATTAGCTGAGGGACACAGAGACAACATAAGCAAAGGCATAGTTCCAGGTGCTCTGGGAGTGCTAAAGAGAAATAGGAAAATTTTACAGAACACCAAGGGCCTCTGTTGCTGTGCAGTAACTGAGCAAGGGTTGTGTTTCTTTTTAGGCATCTTAATAACATCTTGTTCCTGTTTTAAGAGCCTAAGTCCTTAAATGGATCTAGGATGCTTGTTTTTCAAGCGACCTGAATTCAACTGGTACTCTTTTCCTGGCAGTAAACTGTGCCCGGTGCACATTCAGTCAGGCTGTGTCAAGCCTGTGTCTTGCTGCATGTGTCCAGTCAAAAAGACTTGCTGAGTACACTGCTGAAAAATTGAACTGCAAATTTAAGGCTCCTCTTGTTTTTCTGGGATGCTGGCAAGGGCCGTGTCTGGATCACACACGTACCTGAGAAGTCACCATATAATAGTTTGGGTTGGATGGGACCATTAAAGGCCAACTAGTCCAATCCCCTGCAATGAGCAGGAACAGGTTCAACTAGATCAGGTTGCTCAGGGCCCCTTCCAGCTTGACCTTGAATGTTTCCAGGGAGGGGGCATCCAGTGTTTGACTCTGTCACTGTTTGACTACTCTCTTTTAGTTTAAAACCATTCCCCCTTGTCCTATCACAACAGGCCCTGCTAAAAATGTTGTCCCCATCTTTCTTACCAGCCTCCTTTAGGTGCTGGTAGACTGCTATAAGGCCTCCCAACATCCTTCTCCAGGCTGAACAGCCCCAGCTCTCTCAGCCTGTCTTGATAAGAGCCCTCGGATGATCTGATCAGTCCTCTGATCACCTCTGTGACCCTCCTCTGGACTTCATCCAACAGATCCACATCTTTCCTGTGCTGGGAACCCCAGATCTGGATGCAGCACTCCAGGTGGGGTCTCACCAGAGCAGAGCAGAGAGGCAGAATCCCTTTCTTTGACCTGCATTCTTTTGATGCAGCCCAGGGCACAATTGGCTTTCTGGGCTGCAAGCACACATTGCCAGCTCATGTCCAGCCTCTCCTCCACCAGCTCATGCACTTGGATCCCCAAGTTCTTCTCGGCAGGGCTGCTCTCAACCTGTTCATCCCCAGCCTGTATTGATACTGGGGGTTGCCCCAGTCCAGGTGCAGAACTCTGCATTTGGCATCACTAAAGGTTATGAGGTTCCCAGGGCCTGCTGCTCGAGTCAGTACTGACTGCTGATGACAGGCATGGGGACTTCAAATTTCAGTCCTCAGTGGAGGCAAGTGATTTTTCAAGGCTCCACAAGAGCCACATGTAGAGACCTGAACATGGTTTTTCTTCAAGCTCTGGAAGTTAAAAACACTCCAGGGTTCAACAGTAAGGTCTCCAGGGCAGGGCAGCAATATGACAAGTAGTTGACAGGGAGGCACTCATTAGTTTGTTTAGCTATGTTTTGTTGGTTTTCTTTTTTTTTTATTTTTTTAACACAAGTTTGACAAAAAGGTGGGGGTTTATTCTTTCAACCTTCAGCATGGAACAGTTCAGCTCCAGTATTTATGATAGAAATACTTCATCTGATTCAAGGTTGGCAGTATCTTGTCATTGCTGACACACTTGTAAAACAAGGGAAGTCTCAACAAGGCACCCAGTGAGTCCAGCAAGCTTCCTTCACCTGCCTGTCACTGGAACGTGTTTGCCAGCTTGTTCTCCACAGAGAACATTTATTATAATACCGACTGAGAAAGAGCCTTTTGAAGATTTTAGAGTCCTACTATGGGCACTGTTTCCAAAGACACACCACTAGGCTGTCTCTGTGCTTTGGGATCACTGCACAAAGTTAGCAGGCTTACTAAGAGTTCTCAAAGAGAGAAGGCAGGTTGCAATCTGAAATCAAAGGTGAACGGCCGGGAAACTGCTCCACATCTGATCGAAAATGGATAAAAAGTGGAAACACTGAGCTACGGTTGTATTTCCTTTCACAGGAATTGCAACACAGTTGTGCTTGCGTGGATCACCAGGGGCATCTAGTGGCCATGTCTAGAAGATCACCACAAATGGGTATGAACCCGGAAAGACACCGTGTGGACTGAGACAGGGTTCGTATCACTGACTTGCTGGTGGTCACGGCTGCAGAACTGCTCTAACCTCTAGCAGCAATATTGCATATTTGTGATCAGATATTGTGGCACTCTCACAGAAGATGCTATCGTATCTTGCAAACTGCAATAGTGAAATACCCCCCAGCTCTGTCCATCACACCATCCTTAAGGTTCACCAGTGATGTGGGACAACTTGTGTCTCACACATGCCAGAAGAAGCATCTCTTGATCATGAGTGAAACACTTTCCTATCAGTGTGGAAACCAGTGAGTCAGCACTGGCTAGTAGGGATAGAGAATGTGTCAAGCAACACCAAGTCACCGGGCACTCTGCCAAGCAAACAATAGTCCTTCTGTTTCCTCTGGCGAAGCCTCTTCTTCAAGAGCACTGAGGGCCAGACAGTGAGCAGTGTTGTTGCAGCTGTGTGAAAAGTTTACTAGCGCAGGGGAAACGGTATAAAAATATACAGTGTATATACAGTAATCAGGAGTTCAAAAGGGCATGATGTATGTCTAATGTAACTGACTGGTACTGTGAGAACAAGCTTATGGTACTGAAGTTTACAGCTGTCTTTTGGTGCAGATAAAACAGCAATAGATCCACTTATATTAAACAAACAAACACCAAAAAAACCCTAAAACTAAACATTTTAAAAAAATTAAAAAAGAAAACAAACACAAGAAACAGTTTCATGAGAAGATTTCATTAGGAGAGTAAGGTAAGTTGCAATTTTAAGTGCTAGCTGTGAAAAAATTGTACAGTTTCTGACTCCAGTTCTGTTGCCTGGAACTACAAGTTCACACTTTGTAAGGCTCCACCCAGCTCTCCTCATCCTGAGCACCCATGACTGTTTGCTGCTGAGCTGTAAATCTTTGGAAAGTCTTAACATTGGACTTCTATGCCTATGTCAGGTGGTTAATAGAGACCTTAACTACTTTTCCTAAGAATAAAGTTGCTTCCTTCTTTCTGGCCAAACCTGTTCCTTCCAATAGTGTCCTTGTGGTATGCTTGCACTGACTGGCACCTGCCCTTCACTCTGGGTCGATGTCTGTACACAGGTGTCATTTGGAGATGCCACTGGAGCTGTTAGGAAGGTGGAGGAGCCATCACAGGCAGTGAGTGCAGGAGCAAAGCAACACCATGGTGTGTGTCTGAACAGGGCTGAAAAACGGGTCAGGAACTACTGTCTGTGAGTCCTTCAGCTCTGCACAGGCTGTGTGAAGCTCTGGGTCTGGCTTTTCAGGCACATCTGACCCTCTGAGGGCCTGTGAGGTTTTCCAGCCTGTTCCTACCTCCTGCCCCTTTTGAGAATCCCTCCAGCCCAGTCCCATGGTATCTACCCAGCAAGAGAAAGCCAGTCAGCCTGGAAGTGAGGAATAACAATGAGGCTGGAAGTGCAAGCAACGCCCACAGAGGCAAATGGGCACACAGCAGGGAAACACCATGACTACCGGTGCTTCAGGCTCATGTTTTCTGGTGTTTATTTTTCTTTTAATTCTTGGCCATGTCTCTGCTATTATTCTTCTTTTCATGTGAAGGAGGAAATGTTGCTGCTGAACCTCAGTTTGTGGTCCCTGCTGTGCATGAAACTGCCCAGATCTGCATGCCCCTAGTTTGCTGTGGATGAGCTGCTGACCCAGTTATCCACTTCATGTCTGTGTGATGTGCTCAATTCAGGCAAAATCAGATGACTGCCCCAAGAGAAGGCTGTCTCTGGAGGTACCAAATTCCTACAGGACTCCTATCTTAGGCATTTCCAACTAATGGTCACAGAAAAGATGCTGGGCTAAGACAATCAGCAGGGCTATGCTTATTGTCTCAAAAACCCTCATCAAATACACAGGCAACAAATGCAAGGCAAGATTAGGAGTTTACAAAGTACAAAAGTCAAACAGAGAGGAATAGTTGCAAAATTATTGAGTCCTGTGGAGAAGAAACCACCTGTCTTTCCTGATCCAGTATTCAAAAAAATGAGGCACTGATCAAAAAATTTCCCCAAGTACAATTATAAAACATCAGAAAAGTGATATAACACCATATAAAGTGATATAAAACACCAGCAAGTGATAGTGAAAAACCACACACACCTTCGAGAGAAGAGACCAAACAATGTACCATGTAGCAGCCCTTTCTACCAGACATCAGGGCTGCTGCTGGGACACCACATTACATCTCAATGCTACTGTGGCTTCAGCTATGCATATGTACAGCAGATCCTCTGAAAACTGGTGCAAGACATGCTCTGAGCACACACAGGCTTGCAGAGCCTTTGGGCTGAGCTACCAAGTCAGCTCTGTGTTGCTGAGCTTTGCCTGAGGTTGCACAGCCACGTCCATCCAGCAGTGGCACTCCTGACAGTCAGCAACACTTACTCGCCTAGTTTTGGGGCAGTGTCATCACAGCCACACCCTCGCCACAGAGCTGGCTCAGGCCAAGGGAAGTCAGGTGTGCCAGGAACGACTGCGCATTTTACCCTGGCTGGTATTCAAGCATTTGCTCCCTTCTTGATGGCTCACTCTGCCAAGTGAGACACAGTGAGCCCCACCAGAGGGCTCTTCACTGGCATCTCCCTCCTGCCGGGGCAGCCTGGGAGCATGGCTGGGCTATCAAGTGGGTGACCATCATCACAGGATGTGCCACCTTGCTGTCATCCAGCAAGGCTATAATCACTGTGAACACAGGAAGGATGAGCAGGAAGGAAGCACACCATGGGTCAGATCCTTTGATTTATTATTTACAACTAAACAACCTAAAAAGCAGCACAGGCACCAAGTTTGCTTTTCCTCAAAATTTCTTGTACCTTTTGCCTGGAAGGATTGCTCCTTCCCTCCTCTCAGCCTCTCCATCCACATGCATCATCTCCCACACCATCACTACACCTGCCTGCTTATTTGTGGTAAGCCAGTGTGGTTTGATAGGGTTTTATCAGAAAAAGACTTGGAAACATTTGTGGTTCTTTTTAAATCTATGGTGAACCAGTAAATGCTGTGTGCTGCCTGTAGGAAGAAGCACATTTGAAGCAGCATCTTGCAGGCTGGGGCATGGTCTAACAAAACAAACCACTTCTACGTCCTAAATTGTGCTAAGTATCTTCTATGGGCAAATCAGCTTGTGCAAGCCCTAATGGCTCTTCAGTGGGAAAGGACGTTCAGAAGACATCCTTCACACACAACTCTCCCAAGGATGCTGTTAACAACACGGAGGCATTCAGAGGTGTTCAAGCGGCTTCTGGTTGCCTGAGAGGCCACCCACACGGCCAGTCCCTGCTGGCTGATGACAAATGGACTTTTGGGTGCTTCTCTAGGATGACTGTGCCTCTCACATCACTGCAGGGCTCCACAACTCCCTGCCTCAAACGAATCTTTCACCAACAAAAAGTGAATAAAATGGGAGCAAGCATTGACAAGGATAGGGAGGCATTAGGAGTTGCTGCCTCTTCATACTTCAGTGTAAGCTGGTGTTAGATGATATTGATTCCCTGCCACTCAGTCAGATGCAACTGCTGCCCACAGATGACATTGAAAAGAATGTCAAAGGAAACAACAACATGGTGAAGCCACTCACCTTATTTCTGTATGAACTATTCAAATAATTCCAAATATATGCTGTGAAGGTTTGAATTTTGAATATGAACTTCTACCTAAATTGGAAATACCAGCATAAAGGGCTGCATTCTACTTTGCTTGAAATAATGTTTTATTGCTTTTCTAGCAACCATTCAGGCTCCTTTGAATGGATTCTGGTAGAATTTTTGTTCAGTACACAAAATTGAATTTTTGCTGCAGCTGCAGTTGGGGATGAAATCAACTTTGCGGACAGCAATTCTGAAAAGATGATTTCTCCCACCTACTATTTTTACCTCCAAGGTGTAGATAATTTTAAATAATCTCAGAATACGTTTGGATCTGTTTTCACTCTGTCTTTAAAATGGAATCAAATACCCATTCCTTGAAAGCTTTTAATTGATGATGGTGAAACACAATGTCAGCAGGAAAAGTCAATCCGATTCTAATAATTACTCAAATTAAAAACAAACAAACAACACAAAAACAAAGACAAAAAAACACAAACAAAACATTCAGTCATATGGAAAAGAGAGCATTAGTACAAGGAGGCCTCAAGAACAAAAAGTTTATGGAGGAGCTTCCCAACATCCTCAGTGTTGTGATGCCACTCTTCCAAGCACAGCTGCATCATCAGACTTCATTTGCTGAAGGGATTCTTCAGGGAAAAAAAACAAGGGAAACATCTCTGGAGCTCCCTGGACCTCAGCTTAATGTTCCACTCAGTGCTAAGTGATGAAGTTGCCTTTGCTGTATGTTCAACAGGCAGATTTCAGGTAGAGAGAGAACATTCTTTGAGGTACTGAAATGTATCTTTGAGGTTGCTAAAATGACATTCTATTTTACTCATCGTGCAGTACTTAAAGAAAATTTCCTGCAGCAAGCAGCATCAAACTAATGCACTGATTTGATGTGGTTCCTTTGCCTCAATCCTAACATTCCAAACACAGGACCCTGAGTGCACACTCATCAATTACTGGTTAGTTCTGTATTGATAGAATGTGTTCTTTCTTTCCCCAGACCTATATGCATGCAGAACTGGCTGATTTTTCCACTGCTTAATTGCTTAATATGTTGAAAATCCATGCATGTACTTGCAACATTATAGCAGTTTTTGCAGGTTGACAGTCCTTTTATTTTGAGTGGTTCAGCATACAGCTGTGTGATACACTGAAGCTAAGAAAAACTGGGGAGGGTGATTCATAGTAAAATTTTTGAAAAGTCCATTTCTTCTAAATCAATGCAGAAACAATTCACATACAGTCCATGATCAGTGACTAAATTCTACATTATTTTAAATGTACTTAGTGCTATAAGGAATCATTAGTGACAATACTACTATAACATGGAAATAAGGTAGGGGCAAAAATCTGATATACATCTGTCTTATAGTGTTCATACTTAAATATTATTTTATATGCATACACTTGCATAAAACAACAAAATAAACTGTCCCACAACAATGAACAGGGTATATCACACAGCTTTTAAGTTATGGTATACAGTAAAATTGTTATCACATTCTATAGGTTATGGGATGCATTAATAGACAATAATCATTTTCAAATTTAACAAGGAATTTTAAAAAGGAAGATATTATATACAATGGGGTTGATTCATCATTACTGTTTTTATAACAGTTTAAAAAATGGCCCTTCCATGCCAGAGAAAACTTGAAAACAAGGGAATGAATCACAGTCTGTACACACAATTCAGCAGAGCTACAATGTTTTAAGAGCAACCTGAATTTCTTGGAGTTTGATTGCTTGATTTGTAACCCTGAAGTTGAATTACCCACATTCAGTTTCTCTGCCTTCCTCTGTAATACATACACATAGACACCTTTATGTATATACACACACATATACAGCACTTGTCTTAAGGTATTCACCAGCTTTGCACTTTTTAATTTGGAAATAAATACTCAGTTCATCACTTTGCCATTGTTCTTTCACACCAAAAAGGAACCAAGCCATGGAAGTCCATGGGTCCATCCCACGAATACAGTAGCCAGTGTGTTGGCTTTTAATGAGAAGTGGCACCCTAAGTATCTAATCTATTTATAGAATTTAAAATCCTAAACTACTTTGGAACATTCATATATTTTACCTGCTAATGAGATGGAAAATATTATTTAGCTAGAAGTCTAATCTAGATAACAGCTCTTAAATTCATTGAAATCAAGATATGCCACAGTAATAATCATACAACTACACATATAGTTGTACCTATAACCTAATTTTACAGTGTGGCAACTCTCCAGCAGTAACAGAAATGTATGTATGTACACATGTAAAAGAAAAGGTGCAAACTAGTGTTGTGGATGGACTTATGTCTGCTATTCTCATGCTCACTGATTATATTAAAAAAAGTATCAGCAGAGAGATGCTGTGGGAAGAGCACAAAATGCTACTCAAGAACATCTGACACCAGATGTCACAAAGTGACACTTTTGACTGCTAGGGATGGTTGTGCTTCTGTTAAGTCAGGGCTTCTTGGCTCTCATGGAGCATGAGGATGAAGTCTAACGAGGAAGTTGTGTAACAGTCACAAAAACTGTTACACCCTGTCTGCTGCACTGGACAATTGTCCTTTGAGCTCAGAAAGACAGGAGGCAGCAATGGGGGGCTGAGGGGTTAAAGGCAGCTGGTGATTTAATGTCTGAGTTAGATTTAAAGAAACAGCATGCTTTGCACTGCAAGTTAATGTTTATTTTATACAGGACCATCAGAATTGACAATAGGTTGCCAGAGTGCATTTTCACTAATCCACCCCATAACACAAGAACACAATTTTCAAAGACACCTATTTATGCATCTGGCAACCACTTTTGTCCCCATTACTTAATTAAAGATTAGAAACACTTTGGGACACACATACACATGCAGACATTAAAAAAAAAAAGTACTGTAATTTTTTTTTCTGCTGTCAGTAATAGAAAGCACCAGATAGTACATCATCGTTTCCTGGTCCCACTGTTGCCACTGGCAGACTTATTGAAACTTCTGCTCATCTGTGGGAAGTGTACAGTTGGTGTTCTTTCAGTGGGGCCATACAGCCCTAAATTCCTGGCTGTAGCTGACTTTCGAAGAGGCTTGACACTGGGAAAAGGATTGAAGACTTGTGACTTTGCATTCCCAGGCTGGGACAACTTTGACAGGTTTCCACTGTCTCTGGAGGAGGTGGAAGACTCTGATAAACATGGCTGGCTGGACTGAGAGAGTGTTGACTCAGCATCGGTTTTGCCATCTGAGGTGAGTTCAAGTGCTTCCAGTTTTAGCTGCACCACTGACATGTTTGTACTGCTGTTCACAGAGACTGGCTCAGACGATTGCTGATCAGCTTTCTGAGTAGTCCTGTCATCCAAACCACCTCCTCCTTTTTCTCCAAAGTCAGAATGCTTGGAAGCCTCCTCCTTTGCACCAGGACTGTTTGTTTTACAGCTCTCACTCTGCTCATCTATCAGCCCTATGGTATCCCCGTAGCCCAGCTGGCCTTTGGCCCTAGCAACATTCTTCCGATGAACTCGTATGTGAGTGCGCCATGGAGAGTTCAGTTTTGCTTTAAGATCTTCTTGGGGAATGGGAGACATCTTCCCTGTAGCATGACTTGGGATGTGAATAACAGCATTTTTGAGAGACTTGTTATTCAATTTCATCTTCTTTCCTAGAAGGAGGTGGTTTATCACTGGGGAGTGGTTTACCTGAGAAGGGAGGAGGCTGGTAACAGGTCCCTTGTCTGAAAGAAAGCATTTAAAAGAAATACAGTATTGTTAAAGAGCAAAACAAATTAATGTTCTAAGGATCCACCACCAAATTTGATGCCTTTCTTGACGTATAGCAAAGATTTGAAGGACTGAATGCTACTTAAAAAAATAACCAGTCCAAACTAAAAAAAATCATCACTGAATTTCTCTTATGTCTTAGAGCTGAACAGAAAGCTGCACCTTCTATAAGTATTTCCTGTCCTCCCTCCCTGCTTCACACCCACGAGTAAGCCCTGAGCCAGGAATACCATGAAAATAATCATAAAAAAAAACTGGGTTCTTGATTTTTGGAATAGCACTCCTTCATTTCTCTTCCAACTGCGAGAGGCAATTCAGACTCCATACAAGGTCAGACAAGCAGGCCTCTCCATGAGGCTTGTGTGACTGGAGAATAAATCGAAGTACCTTTAATGGATACACCACATCTTATTAAACCTGAGGAGTAGACTCAGAATAAGTAATGAGATGAAAGTTTGATTAAATTACAAAAACAGCCCTGCATCATGATTAGTAGGATTAGAAAGATTTGTAGGGGGGCAGAGATTGGCAGTTCTTGGGAATCAACATTTTACTGTTTACACTGTTTCTGTTGTTTACAGCCTTTGTTCAAAGCAAATCGTTCATATTTAAAAAAAATTTCTTATAAATTGTGTTAATGAAAAATTACAACTCCATGTATTCCAATGCTCCTGCTAGCACAAGCTTAGACAATCTAGAAAAGAAAGAAAAATTGTCCACAGTGACCCATTTGCATGGTTCAGTGCTGACTTGGAAAAATGACACCTACGTGCGGTGGAATGAACAGGGTGGGCTGTGCTCAGCTTGCACACCCATTTAAACCTTCAGTTGTGCTGTTCATGCCAACCCCTGCACTGCTGAGTCTGCCAGTAAGGCAAATGGACTCCATAACCAGGATTGCTAAATACAGGACTGATGTTCAGCACAGTCCTCACAGCAGTTGCCAGTTACAATGGAGCACCTAAACCGGTTCCTTCAGCTGAATAATCTGCCATGCCCAGATGGATTCAGAAGAGTTCAAATAATACAGACTGGCTAGGAATCTACCTGCCACATTGTCTGAAGCATCCTCATCTCCCCATTACAAACAAACAACACATCAGTATTTCCAGTGCATCAGTATATCAATTCCAAGAATGCCAAAGATTTGAAGTTTTTAATCAGAATGATCAACGCAATGCACCCAGATAGTAAAGACATTTTTAAATACCATTGTTCAGTTGGTCCCTGGGACCTAAAAGAATCCCAGGGTCATCATCTTCAGATCCTGACAAAAGAAGAAAAAATATCACCTCGTTTTCTGTCTGAATGAAATGATACCCACTTTATCACTAATGTGTTCTATATCCCATCAGTCTTTCTTGTTTTGTCTATTTGGGTGAATGTAAAAAAACCTCATTTTCCTTGTCTCTACTGATGAAGTAGCTTGCAATAAATCAGTAAATGAAGCATGTTTCAATACGTTACCTGCTCTGATATACACATGATGAACCTGCTGTTGCTGCTTCTTCTTTATCCTGGAATATTGCTTTTTCAGTGCATTAATATCAGTGGTCATACGCTCCATCATCATGCTGTTAAAAGCAGCATGATAGTCACTTCGGCAAGAGTCTATTGCTCCTGGACTTAATTCTGCAATGTTACTGGAACCAAGACTTTGTTCTTCATTCTCATCTGCACAAGGTGGGAATAAAGTGGAGGTGAGGATTAAATTGGCACACTGAAGAGTTCCACAGCTTATTTACAGGGGAAGTCTGTGTCTGATTCCTCTCATCCTATTTAACTATAGTATTTAATTCAAAAATTATTATACATGTATTTAACTAAGCTGTGCTATTTACAACAAGAAGTATTACTAGTGCTTAAGAATAGCAAGGGTTTAAGGGAGGTTAAGGAGTACAAAAGTCAATTAACATGGCAATCCAACGTTATATGCAGAGTTCTTCAGATATCTAAAAATATATCAAGCTATCACTGAATTAAGTAACTGATTGTTAGACACTCAGTTGGTCAAAGAAGAGGCCAACAATGCAAATTATAAAATACAGTACAGTCAAGCAGGCACGAGATTAAACAACTGACAATGAAGAAGCATCAATAAACAGTTACAACACCACAGGGAGAAAGCTGCTAGTAGCAACAAAAGGGATAGGTGCAGAGCAGCTGAGGGTCACACAACTTGAGAGTGCCTCTGACAAACAGCTACAGAGCAACAGCAGCAGGGCAATTTATTTTCACAGCTGCTTCTGATGCACCACCAAGCTGGCACTCCAGGGTCAGGGGGATAATTCTTTTCAAGGGATGTTTATTTGTCTTTGGCTTAGTTTGCAACAGCAGTTTGATGTTCTGATTAAGTGCTAGCTCAAAGCAGCAGGTAGAGACTAACAGCCCCTCGGGAAGGGAAAAACAAAACATCACAGCAATGAAGAGGTAAATTGGAGCATACAGGTCTCAGCAAAACCAAGATGTTAGAACAATGAAGTGTAATCAAGTAACAGCAACTGCTGCATCAGTCTGGGGTGTTTATGGTGGTAAGGTGGAGCTGAGTTGAGGATAAGTAAGAATGGTCTCTCCTAGGATATTGTGAAATTACTGTTGATCCAGTACTGTTTTATAAAGGCTGCTACAAATTAACAAATTACCTTTGCCTTTCTTGTATGTATCAGAACTTTGCTCTCCTTGTAGAGCTTGCACAGGTGTACATACAATTCCATCAAGAAACTTTATTGCAACGTGGAGGGATTGGAAAAGTAGTGACACTTTTTCAGAACATCCTAAACCATACTATTTTTTTTTAAATTTAAATATATCCAAACCCCAAAACAATCTGAAGGTTTGGCCAAAAGGGCAGTGAAATGATGTGTAGAACTCACTGCTGATAGATTCCAGTGTTTGCCACGCATAAGTGAACAAAGCTCAAGATGGTTTATTACATATACACTCTTCAGAAAATGCTGACTACTTAATTGCTGTCTTGGAATTATGTATGGATTTAGGGTGGACTGATCTTCATGCATGTGCATCTATTGTGGGTGGGCAACATTATGAGGTTCTGTTTACCATTACTATAGTCAACCCTTAATTCACACTGTCATTTACTGTATACCTACAGTCTTCCAACTTGACTTTGAAGACATCTTCAACCACTGCAGAGCACATCATTTGGAACCCACTGTAACCTCTATGTGCATATAGAACACATTTTCCATAGTAGGTTTCACAGACGAACCTACAGTTTCTGCAACATCATGCAGATGTAACTACATTTTCAAAAATTAACAAAATCACTTTTACCTTTCACCTGTTTTTGGTATTTTTGGAGCTCTGGTGCCAAAAACCCACTTAATGGTCCAAGACAGCCAATTGCATTTGCAATTGAGTCTTCATCATCCAAGTCATTCTCTTCATCACTGTCTCTGGTTCTCCCTAACCTTCTGTCAAATGAGAACACAAGAAAGTGACATCCTTAAACATGAAACCACACATCCTTTTTTTCTTTAGGAGCATACAAGGGAGGGTGCCATCTGCCTTTTCAATTCTACACAAATAACCCTATATGCCATCAACAGTGCATTTCAAACTTACCCTGAAAATGAAGTTGATTTTACTGCTGCAGGAAAAGGAGTTATGTTGTACGTGTATTTCTCCCTTAATTCTGCCAGTTGTGGGAAAGGAAACTGAGCCATGGTGTAAACAGTCTAGAGAGGGGAAAAAGATTTGCAGCTTTAAAAATTTTTGATTTAGCTAACAGTCCCACAAAAGATTTCTCCCTGAAAAGACTTTCAGAGTCTTGAAGCATTAAAGGATGCACATTCTTGCGCTGTAAGAAAATGATCTAGTTTTATGATTCAGTCACTATCTCCTGTAAGACTGACTCACTAGAAAAACACATGAATTGGAGGAAAAAAAAAAAAAAAAAAGGAATTGGTAACATGAGACATAGGATCCTTTTCATTTCCTGTACTCATTTAATAATTATTGTCGATTCCCTCCTTGCCAGCACATCAGAAATCTTCCTCCTCCAATTATGATTTCACTTACCAGAATGCATCATTGAGGATTTGGGGACCTGTGCAGAAGACCTACATTTCTGCTCAAAAATTCAACAAAGTATGAACACTAGCACAGATAGGAAGGAGCAGATCCTCACCTGATGTGAACTGCTAACAGACCCATTACTTCACCTAAGCAGCCGTAAGTGCATGTGGGAAGGAAATCACCTCAACACAAAAATTACAGCCAAAGAGGAAGGATCCAACATTACACAACTAGCTTGTCTCATCTCAGTTTCTGGTTTTGATTGTTGTTTTGTGGATTGGTTTTGGGGGTAAAGGTGGGGTTTGTTGGGGTTGAGGTGGTTGGTTTGTTTGTTTGTTTTTAAACATGATCATAAAAAACTAATACTTTTTACTTACTTCAATACTCAAGAGTTAAAGAAGATACATAGTTGCAGATCGTTTGCTTGCAGCATTACTTTTGCTTAAGTCACCATTCAACCTGGCATATACACATTTCACACTCACTGCAACACCACTGCTGATTTGTTCCTACCTATTCTGATTGGCTTTTTCTCTTGTTTTTGTACACTATTCAAGACTTTCAATTAACTGACATACAATCCACTGGGAGTCTCAATGCCAGAAGGAAAAAAACCCAAAAAACAAACAAACCAAAATGTAATTTATCATAGTTTCTCTGAAATACTACAGCTTTTCCACATCCTGAAAATGTCTTTTGAAAGACAGCACCATCAAATTTTGTCATTAACTATGACAGGAAATCTTCACTTACATATTTTTCTCCTGTGCTATTAAGTCAGTGACATTTTCATCTGAAGGTGAACAGCCTCAGTTAAGATGAAAGGAAGTTCTGAACAATTTCTACATAATCCATTCTTGAGTCATGCCTTGTCCGTGCTAAACACACTAGGGAAAATTGCAAACACGAATTCGGTACTAGACCCTTCCTGACACAAGAGGGGAAAAAAAGTTTCACTAATGGCACTGATATAAGCAGAAAGGACATTCCTGTCTGTGTCATGCACAGGGTAATAGTGCACCTCAACAGGCTTCTGTGTGAGAATGCTTTTGCAGTTCAAGCCGTGCACAGTCTCCAAGGAAAGGAGGATGCCTTCAAAAACCCAGAGCACGAACTGACGTTTTGCCACTCCATTAAACTACAATTCTACTGTGAAAGAAAAATACTCTCTAGGGCCTGAACAATGATATCCCAGCAGTCTAATAGACAAAGGAATTTTATGATCTGGAGAAAGACCTACCTCTAGCCCAACATTTCAGTCTGTTTGTTTGATCTCCACCACACTTTCCTGTTTGTTTGATTTTTTTTTTCCATATGTCTCAACTCTCTCCCTTCTTAGAGAAGGGGGTTTGTCTGGAATTCATTTCTACTCTTTATGTCAACAGCCTTTTCAGGTAACTTGTTCCATATGCTAGTTACCCTTTAAGTGAAACCATCAACTCTGAGTCCTCCATTTGCTCCTTGTACCTACTGTTTTAGATTATGATTTAGCTTTTGCCTGTCTCCAATCTGTGTCTCTTCTAGACCCTCTACAATTTCTTTCATTTAGCATGCACACTTTTAGCTTAATTATTTGTTATCAGATTGTAACTGTAGGTCTTGCTTGCCACCAGGCTTAGAGATCCACAGAACAAATTTTATGCTGATGCAAGTTCCACTGGAAGTTTAAAAAATATTGTCAATCAGCACCTGTGATACCCTCCCAGCAATGCTTCAGCATCAAAGTATTGTTTCTAGTTGCTACACTGTCATGGACGCCATTTGGTTAATCCTGGTGAAACTATGCCAGAGGGAAATAGTCTATACACACAAAGCATGATGCAGCCAAGCTTAGTATCTTGGAAGGGACAGAAGAGAGTCAACAAAAAAACCCTCTATTTTCACCTTGAATCATTTGACAATTCTTTGCCTTACCCTAAAAATGCAAAGGTATCTACACCCTCAGCAGAACTCCATATGGTAGGCTGTGGCTTCCCAAAGACAGTAAGCTGTTTTGCAGATAGCTCAAACACACTTGTCTTATATGCTGCACCACACTGCTTGAAGGCTCTTCTCTCTTTTCACTTTCACAAAGAAAATTAAACAAAAAGCAAATGCACAAACAAACCCAAAAGATAACAGACAAGTAGGTTAATAATGAATACCTTCAAATCAGGCTGTCTAAGGAGATAGTCTAAAATGCAAGAGTATCACAGAGGGATTAAGCCCCATTTCTCTCCATCCTAGGGGATGCTTCCTCTGTTGGCTTCTCATCTCCTCTACACTTCAATGTTTCTCTGAGTGTACAAACTGAGTTAGTTTAGCTCCTTAAAAAAAAAAAAAAAGGCTTGCTTTCTGAGAAGGCATGAAAGCATGGATTCAATCTAGCACACGCTGTTTAGAATATTTGCAGACCCCTGGAGTACAGCCTTCTGTCTGCATTATTAACAGGCCAATAAAATTACATTACTGAACACTGTATTTAACTTCCAGTCCTGAATACATATCCAGTCTAGAATCTGAGGTGTACAGCACTCACCTTTTATCTACCCAAACTGTTCAGTCTGAAAAAGGAAGAAGCTGTAGCCTTGCCTGCTCCTCCAATCCCTTCATACCCATCTCAGTAAAACATTTTAAGGACTCTTGCCACACAAGGGTCAAATCTGCAAAAGCTTTAAGCACTCAGTCTGAGGTATATGTATTGACTGCATGGGAAGGATAAACTTAGAGCAACTATACATGCTGGCAGAGAGAATGAGGACAAGAGGCCTCTGACCTGCTTTACACATCTGCTCTGTCAACACTTCCCTTGAAGGATCAGTTGTCCTTCCCTTCTCTAACTCCCAAAGGACACAAGCCTTTTAGAGAACAATTTGTTTTCCAATGGTTGAGAAGTGCCTGTTACTCTTCACTGGCTTCAGTGAGCCTGGACAAGTACTTCAGATGCAAATGTGTTATGTAAGTCTAAAGAAAAAAGGTGATTGCCACCAGCAAGCTTTCATGAAACATGCAGGGAAGACAGAGTGGGATATTAATCCTTTCCTGCAATAGGACACTAATCCTTCAGCCACCTTGTAAAAAGTATTAGACGTAAATACATCATTCTGATTTTTAATAGGGGAAAAGAAAAAAATTTAAAGCAGTCCAAACATTCATCTTTGGCTGATCCTCTGAAAAAGTCTAAAGGAATTTAAAAAGCAGTGTGTTCAAGCAACCTGGGTCTTTTCATTGTGGCAATGACTCAGATTTCTCAGTTTTCTTCTCCAAGCAGACAAATACGTGGTAGCATTCATTTACGCTGATAGTAAGCTCTTGTAGTGCCTAATTCTCTCCACTTATGATAAAGAGAGCCTAGACTGAACACCTTAGAGATGGCTACACTGCCAGTGCCTGCCTTCGACTTGAAGAATGCTGCCTAACTACACTGTGGTTTCCTCAACTAAGAGGGCACACATAAACCAGGCACACTGCTTCTCTATGGACAAAACTTAAACCTGCCACTGAACTCTCTATATCAATAGCAATACCATCCTACTTTAACACTCCTGTCAGCATCAAAAAATACATACATACACTATGAATACACACATACTTTGCACCAAGTATTCATTTTTTGCAGAAGCACAAAATGACTGCTAATTGAAACAGTTAGAAAACAAGAAAGATTCTTCCATTCCTCCAACCAGTAAGTCAGCTATGCCTTATCTTCCATTACACACAGTGTAAAGAAAGAAATCCACACTGACACATTACAGTCCACTTCAGTTTTCCCAAGATTATGCTTTGTCACAAATACCACATCTTGATTTTGTATCACACTGGAGACCCGGAATTGAAACACAATGAATATGAGAAGGTTTCAGATTGTGCTGCCCTCCTTACACATCCTCAGTATCTGAACTGTCTTGTGAGGAGCCTTAACACCTTTTTTTAAAGACCATGTGAGTACCTCTGACCAGCTGCATTTTCATTTTTGAAGCAAAACAAAGCCACAGTGTTCACCTCTCCCTTTCCTAGAGCTTTCTCATCAGACAAAACAACAATAACCAAAACAATGAATCTGAAAATGATCCTTTACATTTCAGGACTGTACTTTACCAGACATGGGAAGTGTATTATCCCAGACAGTAAGTTTTGCTTCCAGTAATGGGTAACAGAAGCCACCTGCCAACTACTGTTATTAAAATCATGCAACTTCATAGACTGACTTCTTTCTTTCTCCTAAGACAAGTATAAAATTTCAGGTGAATTATTGCTCTGCATTTGTACCCATTTGATCACTATGCTCTAACTCATCAAAAGGAAAGTTCCAGAAGTGTAGCATGAAGTCCTTATAAAACATCTAAATAGACAACACCTTAAAGATATCACAAGAATAAGTGCAAATATGAATAAACAAACTGTATCTATGTTGATCTTCCTTCTCTACAATGAAACATGCTTTAAGAATTCAGAGACTGCAATTATCTACAAATGTCCTTGTTTATAGTTCACTAAGGAGACTGTTTTATATAGTTGTTTATAGTTCACTCACGACTGGCCTTTGTTTTTTTAAGCATGAAGTGCTTTTTATTCCCTTCTCACTTCAGACTCTTGCTTCCCACAGTGTCTGCAGAATTAAATGGACACAGTGTAATAAACTACTGACAAAAACATGAAAATAAGATAAAAGAACACCCCAAAAATTAGGACCACTAAAAGATTCCAAATCTTACTTGTGTAAAACAAATTTTATTGTATTTTATTGGATCTGTACAATTGGGTATTATAGCACAATAAACTTTTAGCTGTCAACATAGTATCAATTTTTATCAAATGAAGTATAGTGCTTCTCTACATTTAATGCACAAAATAAGATTTTAGCTTTAACTGCAGATCATCTATTTGTTTCATTAATGTGCTAGCTCAACCCACTTATGTGTAACTTTTGTTCCTGGAAGAGTTTAGGTTTCTGCTGTACCTGACAAAAAGAAATCAACATCTGAAGGATGACACAAAACCCACAAACAATAATTTTCACAGTTACTCACCTGCATAAGTTCATTGCTGTCAATCAGACTGTCTTCAAGCATCTCCTGAGTCAGCCTGCCCATGGTACTATAAAACTCATCTGCAGTTTCACAGCACTCTATTTGCCTACATCAAAATACATGTTATCTTTTATTTTTCTTTTACATATGATAAGACACCTCCCAACCAAAAGTGCTTTTTTGTCATCATAAAATATGCATTTCCATTAGTCAGTTTATTTGCAATCCTGCTTAGACTTCCAAATAATAAAACTGTGCACATGACATTGGAAAACCTGGTGCAGTAAAAGGATGTAGTGAGTACAGCTTGCTGTCCTGACTGCTCACGATAAGGGAATCATATGTCCAGACAGGCTATTTTCTCTGCCCCTCTCACTTCTACAGCACAAGAATCAGCAAATCCTGCCTCCTGCTAGCACAAGGGAGTTCTCTCATCAGCTCAAAAAGGGAGCATAAGGCTTTCTTGACCCACTGTTCACCATGCACCAAATGGCTGAATTCACCAGCCGAACTGTCCTTCTGTCAGACAGGAACATATTGTCTGGCCAGAAACCATTCCTGTGGAACAAATTAAATATAAGTGTATTCATAGATGTCATTGTGTTCACAAAAACTAAGCTATCAAAATGCAGAATGAAAGAAAATTCACTCCTATCATATTTGTGAGTGCTATTTCTAAATTGGAGAAGCTGAGTTTTTTGTTTTGCTTTTGTTTGCTTGCTTTGGCAGTGACTTTTTGTTTACCTTGTTCTGGGAAAGGAATATTCAATTGGATTTTTTCCCCCCACATTTTTCTTTAAATTTCTAAAAACACAGAATCACCTGCGGTGTCAGCTAAAGGAAGAAAAATATGAGTAATACGCTTTTGTGAGTTAGTGTTCGACATATATTAGGGTCAGCTCTCCTGTCAAGTGAAAAGTCTGTTTTACTTCTATCCCAAAGAAGCACATTGATGACTTCATACTGTAGCCTCTCTTCTAAAATACATCTTCAGGAATGATGACAAAAATACAGTGCCATTTTCTTGAGCATTAGAAGAGGAAGCTTCCCTTGATCTCTATACAGAAGTATCCATAAAAAAACAACCACTGACCTATGAAACTCCTACTGAAATCTTGACATAGCTTAGTTAAAATAATGATTATATAGCTAAAAAAAAAAAAAAAAAGAAAAAATTAGTAGGAACAATGGGTATGTAGACAATTATGACAAACCTACTGCTTGCCTTCCCCAATACCTTCAGTCACTCCACATACTGCACCTATTCCACTGCATCTGTTCTTAACCTCCCTGTTCCTTCAGCCCCCCTCAAAACAGAGGTAGAGTTGAGCCACCAACATTTTAAAAATTCACTTCCCACCACATTTTCATTTCTAGACTGACAGTCTTGAAAAGTACGAAGATCATGAGACTGTGATCATTATTTCAGGCTTTAAATTTCCCCTGTTCCATTTCTAATGGTGGACAAAGAGAAATAATGATAATCTTCTCCCAGCAAAAACACAATGCTCAGTCTTCTACCAGACCTTCTCCCCTTCCCCACAAAAAACAGTTACAAGATGTGCAGTGTGATCAGCTTATTCTTCAGGACATATTCTTACAGATTTCTTCATTCTTTTTCTTTCCATTTTTTAAAACATGTTCAATTTTTCTTCAATCTTTACAGTAAAATCTTCCAAGCAGTAACTTCCTTTTTGATCATGAGTTGTAACACAGTTTTTATGTGCACAGATACCCACTGCAATAGGATCTTTTATCTGAAGCACTGTGAGACTACATATAACCCTAAAGCAAATGATTCATGTAAGCTTCATTCATGAACTGATTAAAAATGCTCTCAGAAATTATTATTACAATTATTATTCTTCAGATTAAAAAATGCACTAAACAAAGTCTCTTACAACATTACTGGCCTGGGAGTTAATTTATTCAGTAAGAAAAATGAAATGAAACCTCCAAGGAGAAAGCTAAACGTAACTCCCAGTGTTTCAGTCTCAGGGAAAAAAGGCAGGTGAGCGTTAAAAGGCATCACAAGGAAAATTTGATGCAGCTGCTGATGTCAGCTGAAAAAATGTTTCCAGCTGAACTAACATCTGCTGGACCTGTCAGAGTTCACACCTCCCGCTGAAGCCAGTGACAAAACTCATTTCTCTGGGAGCACTGTAAACTCTTTGGAATGCAAATATTTGCTATGACAATAGAGGAGTTTAGAAGAACTAACCATCTCTTGTGTTTTGGCCACATGGTGAGTTTCCAAGACCTTGAGGGGTTATGATTGAAACTTGGCTCAAATGTACTTAAAAGCAGGGAATTTCAGGAAAATTTATTTTCAGTCCTTAACAGAAAAGACCCATGTCCCACTTAGTCATTCCCTTAGTAACACTGAACTCTTTTATTTGGCATAGCCCATGGGCTCAAATCTTTAAGTCTCTTTAAGTGAAAACAAGAGAATTAACCCAATTATGTTAGTCACCCTCGAGTCTCTGCATGTGTCTTTCCAGAGTATTTACCAGTTCCTTCAGAGATTTATGTTCTGGAAAGTCCAACTAACCCTTTAGCAGAGCATGAAGACATTATACACAGACAACTCAAACAACTAGAGACATTTCCTGCAGCAAGGGTCAATTAATTATCCTGCCCATCCAGACATGATGTAAGAATCATGTGTTTTTGGGAAAATATAGAGGTCCTTTATGCAGCTTTTTCTAAACAAAATCATTCTCCTGAAAGACTGCATCTTATTTAGAATTGAGAACATGCTCTCCAGGAAAAGAAAAGTTACACACGGCTTGTACTGAAAAGAAAAATCACATAAAAATGACCACTTACTCTCCCAGCTTCGCCCAGATAGCCAAAGATACTCTCAGAATAATTTCAGAGCCTTCAAAGAAGACTGAATCCCAGATCTTCAGAACTGTATGGTTAGGCAGACAAGTGGCAAAGAGTGTCAGAAACCACTGCATTGTGAAGACGTTTGTAAGTGGGGGTTCATAGCCTCCTGGAGTTTAAAAAAAAAATAAAACAACACTTGAAGCAAATACAATTTACTATTATTTTACAAGAAGTATAAACTGCGCACTCAAAACCACCAGACGTTCTAGTACCTCTGTCATTACTCAAAACTTTCTTAGCCTGCAGCTGTCCAAAGATAAGTTGAGAAGACCAATGGGAAAACGACACAGCCCCCTTTCATTCTACTTCACTGTAAAAAACTAAGCTGCAAAATTGGTCTTGGACTGTAAACCCTGGAACAACCCACCACACTTTTTTCCCGTTGTATCAAAATAATTGCTTCTCTTTCTCCAAAGGTATGAGAGAAAAACATTTATTAAAAAACAATAAAAAAACCAAACACCAACTCCTCCCCAAAACACTGTATTTCTTCAGCAACTGACAGCAAAAGTCTTATGTACATGAAGGTGAAGGTAACTGCTTCTGTAAAGTCTCAACTATTATTTTAGTATCCCAATGCACTTAAGTTTGAAACAAGACCTAGTATTTGAGCCTGAAGCTCTGAAGTTTTACTTTCTTGTTATGCTCAGAAAACACCGTGCCTCCAAGTATCAAGTGAAGGCAATAACCAGAAAGGCTGGTGAAAACACTTTCAAACAGCAAATATCCTTTCTTTGGTTTTATATTGTTTGGACACAGCCACATGGAACATAGCAGCAGACGTTTTCTAACATGGAACTCAGGGGGCAATTAGCTTCCTGACTGAAAAAGAAACCCAGAACTAAACAAAACAAAAAACCAAAAACAAAAAAAAAGCTGTAAGTCTGGAGAGAATGCTACACCAGAAAAAAAAATATTCACAGCACAAAGTCAGTTTTTAGGTAGCAACCCAAAATGTACTTCTGAGTTTTGAACCTGTATTGCTAAGCATCCAGGTGAAGAAATACTACCCTACCTCCACTGGCTCTCACACTGTAAATCTTTCCAGAATAGCTATGTAAGCCAGTAACTACACAGAGCAATGTTATGACAGGTATCCTGAGCTAAGGTAAGAAATGAACTTATCAATGTAGCCATTGTAAGTTATGTGTTAGTTTTGTCATTCCATACATTATATAGTCTTGTCAATACAATCCTGTTTGCATCTAGTGGTGGGAACAAATTATTACCCCTTTATTTTTTCTTGACAGCATTATTTATGTTAAGGTTATCAATAACTGAAACCAGCATATTTCACCTGAACAATTTAAAACATACTCTAAGTAAGAAGCTCAGGTAAACACTTAAAATTTATTTTTAGACCAGTGCTCAGATGAAACAATACCAAGACAGTTTAACGGCATTTTCTGTTGAACCTGCCTCCACTTTCTCTGTTAGCAGCTCTCTGCAGGGTGTCTAAGTGCTGGGACAGCTCAGGAAGCTTCATTCGTAAAAGATCTCGGAAAACAGCCATATCCACAGAGAGCGCACGGAGGTTATTGACAAAGTAGCTATCAGGAAGCACCTTATCAATCAGGTAAATCATGATCTGTGGGGAAAATGAAAGATCGTCATGTAGGATTTATAGAGCCAGTTTTCTCCTAGGAATAACAAAAACAGAGAAATTTCAAGTTCTCTTCAGTAAAGAATGGTTCAAAATCCCTGACACCACATCTCTGACACCTTCATTTATATGGGGAGAAAACACTGCCATTTTAAGCATCTGCAAGTACTCTTAAGTATCTACAAGTAATCAAGACGCAAAGGCCTCTTAAAACTGTCCAGAGTTTATGAACCATGAATGACTGAAATCAATGTCACAGTAAGCTATGCCCAAACTGGAAGAACAATAATAATAAAGCTCAAACCTAAGGCAACTTTAAGCACTTTTGATGTTGGATGTGTTTATTAGATTCTCCACACTGTAGGACAGTTTCAGTGTCCCTTCTCTGGTTAACTGCCACAGCTAGAAGACTGATTGCCTAAATCACCTTTTCCCTCCTCCAAATGCAAGATACTGTTCATTAAAAAGAGATTCTCAACACATTTTACTGTAATGTGTTACCATGTGCTTGTAAAAATAAGTATTACTTTGTACAGATATATTTCAACCAATGGAAGAATAATTTAACAAAGCAACACTAACTTACAAATATGGTATTTGCGCTTTCATTAATTTCTTGTGATATAAGCCATAAAGAAACCAATTTATAAAGGCTTTTGCTCCCTTCCCCCTGATTCACATTAATTCACAGATGTCAGATATATGAGAGCACAGAAAAGAACAGGAAAGTTTTCTCAACCTGAAGTCCATTCTGTTTCACCAACATGTGAATTGCTTTGAGAATGTTCTTTTTAAAAAGCAGATTCACATATTTACCAGTTTGCAATCAGTATTTTCTTCATTACACATCTCCAAATATTTATTTTTATTGACTCTGTAATACTTCCCCACAATAATGTGAAAGAAAAAATATTTTTTAAGTTTCAGTATCTATGAGACTTATATGCACACCTTGATAACTTCTACACATGCAAGCTGTGATTTTCTTGCTTACCATAATTTCTGTAGGCTAACTTTGAGGCAGCTCCAGGGAATTAACCTAAACATGCTCACCTTAACCGGTGAAGGCTCAAGTACCACTGGGTGGGCATTCACTGAGGTTACCACACCACGTCCTGTGCTCACAGTATCAATAGTATGTGCTGTTTCCCAGCCTCTGGGAGATGCTTCCCACAGAGCTTTGGTTTACAATCTCCTTTCCAGAAATGGGACCTGACTGGTAAGCCCTGAGAATGCCTCTACTCCTGTAACTCTTGGACTCTACAGTAATTCCAAGTTACCCCACAGCTCCAATCCTGAGGGCACTTTTACAGGCAACAGCACCTGTAGCTGTTCCAAAGTCACTCATTGTTTGGTTTAGGTGGCTGTGACTACAAAACAGTCACATACTAACACCCAAGTATGTTCTTTTCATGCCCCTTTCCTTCCCCCTCCTGGGAAAATTACAAACGTGCAAAGTTTGGAGAAGAAATTACTCTCCATTCCTATTTTTGCCAGGTAAGACCTGTTTTGGTGCAAATAGACTTCAATGCTCTACCTCCTCAGAGCAGTCTGGCACCATTGCACTGTCTCCTTTGCACAAGCCTGACACAGCTCACAATAAAAGACAGTTCAATAATATAGGGATGCACACTGTTCTTACAGTGATTTTGGACTTCATACACCTTAGGTGACTGTATTTCCTGTATTATCATAATGCATTTTGGGAGCTCCTGGACAGCATAAGGTCACAATAAAATGTGACAAATTAGAGTTAAAAATACTGAGGAGATTTTAATTAAGAATTACTGAAATAATTACTTTCTGATATAAAGTAAGTATATTATTTTCTTCCTATTACAGGCAGCTCCCTAGAATGCAGGAATAAATACCAGCTATTGGGACTCTTATCACAAGCTTTAAATTTTAGGAGCTCTGAGTGAATTTGAATACTTATCATATTTATATCATTGTCTAAGGAAAAGCAAACAGTATCTCACAACTCACAGTCATCTTTTACTAATTTGACCCCAACTCACATATATTAGGAAGTTTATTTCAGGAAATTTGTATATCATCTTGGTAACGCTTAAACAATTTCCTGAGTTAACTGCATTTCCATTTTCTGACATACTATACATTCCAGGAAGCTTTCTCTTAATTAGAATAAAAACAGTCTAAGAAAACAAAACACTGTATGACCAATGTAGCCCAGAAATTAACTTCAAAGTGATTTACTTTCCTTTTAAGTACTTAGTGCTTTCTTAGGATTTGCTTTAAAATGTAGCAAATTTATTAACTGCCTTCCATGCTACTGCCACACAAGAGGCTGATAATGGAATTTTAAGGTTTCAGCTACCTGTGGTGTTTACAAGTAGATTTGGGATTATGGAATAAGATATTCTAAAGTGAGTAGCAGTGTCGCCATTTCTTTTTATTACAGCCAAATGCTCATTTGCTTCTGTTTGAAAAAAAAAAAAAGCGATAACATTCAAACTGTTCATTTTAGACAGGATAAAAAAACCCCAAAACAATCTGAAGATATAAACTGGTTAAATCCTTTAAGGCCTGCTCTTTTAAGCTGTCTAAAAAAATCATGTACCACATTATTCTGAAGTTCACTAGTTAAAAGCAACTTTCAACACTTAAAAAAATATTTTACTCACTTTCAGGGCATCCCCTTCATTGCCCTCCATTACTTCCAGAATAAGTGCAGCTAGTATGTTAAATCCTTGACAATAGCCAACAGATTTGTTCCACCTGGCATAAGCCAGCAAAACACGTTTCAATACCACTCGATCTTGCTCTGCCTCCTGGCCACAGTAAGAACTGCAACCAGTTCGGTGAAGGTCCTTTAAAGAAAAAAAACAAGGACAGACAAGATGTGTATTTTCCTTCCTTTTTTAGTTCTCTGGCATATCCCAGTTTTCCTTCTACCTCCACTGTCCCAATACCTACTCTCAAAGTTGATGACATTTCTTTTTCAATCTGTAAACCTTTAGCTTACCCAAGAGAAATAGTTTCAGCAAACTCTAAAGTAAACGAATTACCTAAAAGATGGTCATACGCAGTTGTCACAGAGGATATTAAGAGATCTCTGGGTTTCAAAGAGTCAAAACATAATAGTTGCTTAATTGAATAAAGAAGAGCAATTGTTTTTATCGAAGTATAAAAGAACTAGTAGGCAACTAAATTTTCAAGACTAAAACCAGAAATTGTGTCCTTGAGATTTGAGTAATTTATAAGCAAAAGGCAAAACATCTACTACAATGTTTAATATTCAGTATTATCCATAATCTTAAATTACTGAGTACAGGTGACACTTGTAACAATCAGGAACACAAAGTATCTTGCTCCATGTATTCTAATTAAGGTGACTGTAGAACAGAATCTCTCCTAAACAGAATAATATCTCCTAAATAGGTAAACAGACTAATAATGAAGTCACTGCAGCAATAAAAATCTCTTAAGCTCTTCCCTAAAACTGCCAATTGTGTTAAATATTAAACATTCATTAACTGAGAAATATATAGACAAATGTGTTTCACTGCTATAAAATAACTGAAAAACGCTCATCATCATGGATAGGCTTTGCGATAGAAGATTTGGGAAAAAATGCTCAATTGCTATATTATAAAACACACTTTTTAATCCCAAATTTTTGGATTTATTTTTAAAGAAGGAAAAAAACCCCGCATATGTTTCTTTGTTTTGATTAAACTCCCATACTTCTTTCAAAATAAAAATAGTAAAAATTGAGGAAAAGATATCAGTAACAGCCATTTTTTTTTCCCATCTAACACTAGATGGGAAAATGTAGTGCAGAAGGTCCAAGGCAGCCAAAACAACTTATTTCATTGGCCAAAAGGAATTAAGATGTAATTTTTGTTAAAGCAGTTGCAGAGAAGAAAATAAATCTAAATTCAAAGTTCAACTTTTCATTAAAAAAATTGAAAGAAAAAAATCAGCAAAACCCCAACAAATTATCAGGCTACCTTTACTATCTGGATGCCCATAGAGTCATCATCAGGATTACTTCTTTCATTGAATGTGAAACGCATGGTTTTGTCCCAGTCAATGGCTATACTGTGCAAGTACTGATCAGCTAAGGTCAGCCAAACCTAGAAATAGACAAAGCAAGTCAACAAAATTAATTATTTCTCAGATTAAAGTTCTGGTATATACCTATAGATGAACCTCATCAGCTTCACCCATACATGATCTCCTTGAAATATGCAGAAGAGGACTATATCTACAACAATTTTTGCACAATTAAAATAATACCTTGCTCCCTAAAACAGAAAGGAAGGAAATGGTCAGTATTAAGTGTTCAGATCTGTGAACTGCCAATAGAGATTCAAGTCCATTGTCAGACACCAAAACCACACAGGTCCTCCAATATGGAAGCATAAGGCAAAGACCCTCTTTTTCAGTTCAGCCCTTTTATCCTCATAGCCAAGGAGTATTATAAAAGGGTAACACTACTGCCGGCTTTCCTCACACTCAACCATGCATGCACCTCCTGGAAATCACATAGAACTCTAGAGGTGCTGGTGCTTCTCCTTACCAGAAGTCTCTTCTGATCAACTTTGCAGAAGAAACAGCACCTAGTATTAACCACTTCGGGATGATCTAAAAGCACCACTTGGATCAGAGTAACTTACAAGAGGGCTTTCTAAGCTGTTGGAGCTACAGGGAGTTCTGAAACAATCTCACTATTTTTACAGTCTAATAATTACCACAACAGATCTTAGTGTACCTAAGAAAATGGTTGGACCTTTATTAAAGATTTGAAGAATTCCTGAAACATGAGAGACACATGACATATCATACAATGACAAAAAGTAACAATAAAGGATATTTCTTGAGGTAACTGAAAGACGTCATGAAAGCAAATTGGTCAAAATTTATATCAGCCATTTATTCACTCAAGTGTAAAAAGCAATTTAGACACTTCCCACAGATTTAAACACATTTAAAATGTATTTAGCTGCATGATGAAGGAATTTATAGACAGCTCCCAGAATCTCATGTTTTCTGCATTTAAATGTCCCTTCCCACACTTTTGCAAAGTCACCCATGTGGAGGAATGCTGTGGTCCTGCTTCCCAGCAGCTTTGGCTCTGCTGACATCCTATGATGTTGTTTGACTGGATTCTTTACCTCTGCCAGCCCCAGAAATCAAATGTCACATGCCATGGCAATAATGCAGATGTCATTCTACTCTTGCTGACAGCAAAGGAGGCAATCAGCATGCTGCTGACACAAAATGTTTCCTTTAGCTTGGTATCTATCTTAAAATCACTGGGAAACCAGGGAATGGCAATGAAAAGACCACATTCCTTTTCTTAAGGCTATTTCTTTGATTAGCATCAAGTGGTCACATGTGAACAGAGATGGGCGGAATGAGGAGGAAAGACAAGAGATCCTAGTTGGATGATGTGGCAAAGCATACCCTCTGCAAGTCTGCTGATTACACAGAATTGGGAGCGTTGGCTGGTAAGCCCAAGGGCACCTTGACAGGGTGAAGAAATTGTCAGACAAGAACTTCATGAAGTTCAACAAGCAGAAGAGTTGCACCTGGGGAAAAACAATCCCAGGTACCAACATATGCTGGCGACCACTCAGCTGCAAAGCATGAGGAAAGGGTGAGAGCTGGGACCACTCAGACTGGAGACAAGAAGGTTCAGGGGAGAACTTATCAATGTGTATGAATACCTGAAGAGACAGTGCAAGAAGGACAGAGCTAGGCTCTTCTCAACAGTGCTCTATGACAGGACCAGAGATAATGAGCACAAACTGAAACACAGGAGATTCTCTCCAAACATCAAGAAACACTTTTTCACTGTGAGGGTGATGAAGCACTGACAGATTTCCCAGAGAGACTGTGGAGTCTCCTTCCTTGTAGATACTCAAAAGTCACCTGGACACAGTTCTGGGTAACCAGGTGTAGGGGGCCATGATTGAGGGGATGGACTAGATGACCTCCAAAGGTCCCTTCCAACCTCAGCCCTTCTGTGATTCTGTGACCTCTGGCACTCATGTACCACAGAAAAGTGTCTGAGATGAAACATGCAAAAAGAATACTCCAGGAAAGAAAAAAGGCTTTTAGATGGTAATGATTCACTTCATTTGTAGATTAAAAATAAATTCCTAGTGGTGTGAGGAAAACAATGTCACTGTGAATCTGCTTCCTTCTCCCCTGATTTGTAAGGATATCCATTTCAGGTTGGAAACACAGCAAAAAGAAAACTGAAAAAGAAAATTAAGCTGACCCATCAAAACTATATGTAACTACATATATTTTATAAAGCTTAAAAATATTATTTTTATTGTCTTTTTGAAGCTGAGATTGTGTGACTCAGTTTTAAAGAAAAGTTCCATAGACATGCCTTTTTTTTATGCTAGGGAACTTCAAATGCTGTTCAAGAAAGCTGTAAAGTAAGTTTAGCAAACTTCTAATGGACTCTTTCCTACAACAGTAACTCAGTGCAATTTCCAACTAATGGTGCACTCTGCCATTCTATATCACTCCTGACTCTGAACTTCCCTAATTTATGCAATCTGCATTTTCCCCATCAAATGCTTCTATGAGCATTCTTGTCAGCATTAGCATGTATCAACTTCACCTCCGTAAGTGTGACAGCCTACACTGCAGATTTGTTCTCCTTTCAGTTACCTTCAGCTGTGGTAGCAGCTTCACCAGAGCAATTCCTTGAGACTGACAGGATGAAGCAATAATATCTACATCAGAATAAGTTACCTAAGCCCCAAGCAGAAAGAACCTGACTACTGAAAACACCATCTTTACCTGTCACCTCAGATTCTCCAGGTGTCCTAAGAGATTATCACTGAATAATGTAAACTAGGAAAAATCCTCAGTACAACTTAAAAGGTCCAAATATTTGTTAAAAAAACCCCAACAGATAATACTGATGTAATTCACTTCTCCTAAAAAACCTACAGGCAATATGCCCCACAAAGCATACAGGTCTACCTACCCTTCTCCGCCACTCCTTTGGGATGCCTGTTGGCAGTCTGGCCACTGCTTTGAGTGCATCATGCCACTAAAAGCAAAAGCATCCAAAATTTTAGAAAATCCATAATTAGTTTAATGCAACAGTACATTTACAACCTTGCAGACATTAATTTCATCTTACTGCACATATTTCAGACTTTAACAGCTTAACTGACTCAGGTTAAACATAGACTCATTACTTAACAATGTAACAAAAGTATAATATTCTAGGACATAATGACTTATGAGATAGGAGTAAACAATGAAAGCCTGTTGCATTTTCCATTTGTGAATAGAACAGTTTTTGATGCAATTGCAAATAACATGCTGACATTATGATGACAGATGCACTTTTGAACTAGGGCAAGCACCTTGATTGCAGAGAACCTAGTCCTTCACAAACTCAAGAGAAAAATGAATCAAATTACCTGCTGAAAACCATTTTGACCTAAAGATGGTTCAAGAGTGAATTTCAATTTTGTATCAACCCCTAGAAACAAAAAGGAAAAGAAAACAAAAAATATGGACATTATTTTCATTTCTCTCAGAAGGGGAACTAAAAAAAAAAACAAACCAACACACACAAACTCCTCACAGTTAAAACAAGAACACAAAATTTTAGCTTCATGTTTCAACAACCACTTTTCAGTCTTTTTCTGTGTATTTTTGTCTTCACAGTGGTTTCAAGGCACATACTAAGAAGTACATAGACAAAATTCTTAAGCTGCAGTAATACCCTCTTTAATATGTTGTTTGACACAACTCATTTCACTAAAATATATGTAGTTCACTATTTTACAAACTATATTAGTACACTGCAAACTGTCATATGCATTCACAGAAAAATACATGTACAGAGACAACCAGTTGCTTTTCATCTGTCAACTTCTTGACGTTAAGTCACTCACAACTCATTTCTAAGTTTGAGGTGCTAAAATTATTTTATTGTTCAGAACATAATTTTTTGTTTGTAATTCCTCAGAATATGAAGCACATTTGGTCTGTATTCTCATTTAAGCTGAGATTTTATTTTGGTCGTATGAGAAAATTATTTTAATTATCATAAAATAGGCATACTAATAGTTTACAGCATTACATAAAATACCAGGATCTCAAGTGGATCCCTACGTGGCACCAGAGTATGCCATAACACAAAGAAGAACAGCACGTTTAATTTGCCTCCCATCCCACAATTTGAATGTACAACTCTTTGGTCCTTCAAGTGCCGCTGTCCAGAGCTCAGGTGCTGAACACTGCATCACACTGCATCCCCTCCCTCCAGTCTGCTGGCACAAAGGATAAAGCCTTCCTTTATTTTGCCTCCATAACTGAATATGATGTACTGCTCCATATTCAAGAATATATGTATAGCTTCTTGTCATTCCAGAATATGAAGCCAAACATTTTTAATATATAAATATATATATATGCACACACATATAAGTAAACCATACAGTATAATCCTGCAAGGTTTTAAGTATACAAAATCCATGCTACTCAACTCACCAGTAATACTCAGTGCTTTGGAGGACTAAGCCTGCAAGTCTGACAGAAATTCAAATTGTAGTGGCATTTGCTAGTTATGGAATGAGAAAAGGCCTTTCAACACTTGCATAGTGAAATGATGAAAAGTAATTTTAAAGCCTTGTTGTCTGATAAATACATATTTGAAAACAGAGCTGCCTTCTTTAAGGTTTTTTTTGTTTATTGGGGACAGTGAAGAGAAACAAACAAACAAAACCAAACCTAACCAAAAAAACCCCACAAAACACAAACCCATGTATTGTTCAGAATTTTAGGGTTTTAGAATTGCATCATTGAGACCTGGGGATTGATGCTCTCATTTTCCTGCTTCAGATTTAAAAGACATGCCTGTTAGATCTAAAAAACTAAAGGCTTACAACCATAATAGATACGTCTTGAAAAACATTTAAAGGATTAAAAGCTATTCCTGGAAGTAATTGTTTATTAGTATTCCTTCCCACAATGCCATGGCACTCAGCAGGGACTCCTAATAGATATATCTCTTTATAATAATTCAAAGCAATGTAACAATGCCAGTAACCTACTAAAATTAAATTGCATCATGTTTGCTGAAATTGGGAAAAGTGTCATTCCCAAGCAAAAAAAATGTAAGTACAGCAAACCCCTACCTAAATTCATAAATAATATAATACATAAAGATACCATGACTGATAACTCCTTTTGTTAAGGAAACAGATGCTGACTTGTTATCTAACACTACCTTGCAGCAAAGAACCAACAGCCTTCCAAAACAGCCATGTATTCATTTTTAACTCAGCAGCCAAATATTAAGCACTTCAGTTTTCTAAGACTTAAAGACCCCAGTAGCAACTTCTCTCTTTGTCTTAATAAGCTTCCTAAGAAAGACACATGCAGATACTGCAGGTCTTCAAAAGATCAAGCACAGTAAGACAAAACCTCAGATTAAGGTAAATTTTTTCTAAAATTACATGAACATCATGACCAGGGAACTCACACTAGGGCCCAGGTAGTCATCTCTCTTGATTAAGTGAGACTGAAACGAGATCCTTGAATCTCCATCTACGAAAGTTCATTAATTCACACAGGCAGGTGTGAAAATTACTATAAATGAGAATAACATCACATTGTAACACGAAATCACACAGCACACATTCTTCAGCAGGGCAAGAAACATCTTAGCCAGGCCACGCACCATAACCTCTTGTAAAAAGCCACAGAAATCTGTGTCCCCTTTTTTGATCCTCATTATAAATATTCTCAAAATTTAATTATGTGATGGTTTTGTAACAGGGGAGAGGAAGAGCCATGGGGAGTGAGCCACAGCCCATATAGGAATGGTTCCTCCTTCCCATCCATTTTAAAGAATACATTTCCTAAAACCAAAAAATTACAACCTTGTTCAATTAAAAAACCCACAGCAAGTAAACAAGCAAACAAAAATGCTGAACATAAACAGTACAGAGAGCATGGCAAGGCTAAATGCACCCAGGGCATCTGAAGGAGGGCAACTAGCAAACTCCAAGCAGCATCTCATTGCCAGTTACTTATTTTTGGCACAAGAACCATCTTGCCACATGCAGTTTCTGCACTCTTCTCAAGGAATTTGTCCTTGGACTGAAGAGCTTCAAGGAAATGAAAGCCTACCCCTAACCCAACATC